>VXCB01000309.1:0-11365 GCA_009613015.1 Mollisiaceae sp. DMI_Dod_QoI | reverse complement strand
CTTTCCTTCCTTCTGAGCTCTTTAGTTGTTTATTCTAAGGATTTACCGAAGTCTCTTCTATTTCGCCATGTGACTACTCCCCTCACGTGGCCCGCTAAGCTTCTCCATACTCGGCGCGTCACAAAAAGGAAAGTATTTCTTTCCAAAGACTAGACTTATTCTCAACGTTAAGGACGTTATATATAAGCTTTATTTCACTTATATGTCCGAGCTAAGGAACCTTTATCTCGAGAGCTGGGATACTATTCCTCTTATCTTTATTGCTGGCAGCGGCAATGAGATTGCTGGGGTGCTCCGATCATATAGTGTGGATGGAAGGGGAACTAGGATGTACCTTCGCAATACCAACACGTGTATTCGGAATATACTTCCTGGAAATACTTCTCGTATGTCTTGGAGGTCCATTCGAAAGATGTCGAGAGGACATCCTCCTCCATCTTATCGTTATAGTCGATAAATTTCTTGTATTTCTTGACGGTATAGTCAAAATATTACCTTAGTGAGAACTGATAAATGTGTCATCTCAAATCCACGTCCAAGGTTGGGACTGCTGTGCTGTGTGGATAAATCGCAATAAAGTGAATAAATCGAGGATATTTTTCCAGAAGTCGGTTTATTGTCTCTCGGGCAGCAAAGCTATGGAGCCAGTCAATGCTGTGCATCTTCTCACCAAACACACTCTATTGAAGAACAATTCTACCAAATTCCATAGACAAGCACGAGATATTGTCCCAGTATCGGGACATTATCTTACGGATCGCAAGTCGTTCTTAGCGCGACAAAATACTACCAAAAGTTTTTGAATTAACTTTTTGAATAACGCTTTTATTAGTGATGGTCTTCTCGATCAACTCTTTGATGTCATTCATGCATGGCCGCTTTTCCGGGTTGTTATCGACGAATTCGATAATTTTAGAGCGGAGTTCCATTCCGATGAGTCGGTTAGGGAAGATGTTGTCGAACTAGTGCCAATCTTTCTCAACAATGGCGGCAGGAGCGCCGGTAGCGGGAGAGAGAATAGTGCCTCCGAGTGGCCAGTCTCTCATGATAAGGTTCTCGATGTCCTTCTTAAATTTGGCGACGAGAAGGAGATCGTAATTGATTTCGCCGCTACATCGATGGCAGATGTATGAGAGATCTCTATCGCCATAACCCGTTCCCTACAGTTTAGTAATCCTGAAGAATATTAGTAACATTTGCGGATGGGTGCTTTGAGATCAAACTTACTCCTGAACTGTAAGCTTCTCGCTCTTTCTAATAGTCGTCCAAAGGATATCCAGTTGTTGAGTACATCTTGGGCAATATAAAGTCTTGGTCATGGGATCTTTAGAATTAAACCAGCTGTGCCCCGTCCGCGTAGCGAAAACATTCTGCCCTTCCTCAGGAACATTATAGTTGAAACCTGTGTCAATTGCGGCATTGACTACTGCCCATGGCATGCCGGTAGTCCAAAGATCCCTCAACCCGAATCGAATGCAATCTTCGAGGTAATTTCGGGGATTGAGGAGGAATACATGCCAAACCATGAGAACATTTAAAGATTTGTTAACGGGAGGTCCAACCACCATCCGGAAGCTGCTTACCCAAAGGTGGCAACATATTTACAGTCCAGTTCTATGGTCGTCCACTCTCTGGAAACGACATGAACGCGCCATTCGTAGCCAGCATATTCTTACCCATCAATCTTTCGCCGCCTTCCATGGGAACTAAAACCTTGAGCCATCAATCCTCGAACCGTTCTACAGCTCGTGTAACATAAAGCGACCATCTCTTCTCTCTTGTCTTCGCCAATGCCTCATCTCGTTTTTGTCCCTCGAGTATCTCGCACTTTGCATCCGACAGCCCATACAAGTTATCTGTGTATCCAACATCTTCTTTGAGGGCATGGAAAGCGCTGAGGAGCTTGAGGTGTGCAAGACATTGGTTTGCTTTTGGGAAGTCGGGGTTCTGTGCGGAGAGATTCAACGTCTCGAAAGCGGAGTTCAGCTCTGCGACTTGCTCTGGGGCGATGGGATCGGTGGGCGCATATGAGGGAGGCGCGTCTTTGGAAGGAGAAGGCCCTGGTGGTGGAACGATATTCTCCTGTTTTTCTGTGGAACTGGGATATAAAGTAGTTCCATTGACCTTCTCTCCCTTAAGGGAAGACCGTTTGTCGAATCCAAATGGCATATTGGAAACTGCGTCGCCTATTTCATCGGGAGGCGCGTAATCTGTATAACTATAGCAGGGCTGTCTTTTGTGTTATTCTGGAAATCAGTAACAGCAGTGATCTGTGCGAGAACAATGAGGGTTTTATCAGTGAGGGGTTCCTCGGGCTAAATAGTAGCCGGTACGAGGCTATTCGCCGTCGTAGTTCTGATATCCAGCGGGGCTGAGTCTATCACCCACATGTGCGGACCCTTGTACGGCAGGGATGATTCACGCTAAAACATACAAAGAAGGTTGATGGAAAGGGGGAAGGCTGTAAAATCGGACTTATTTCTCTACAGAGTATCTCAAAGGTCATTTGATGCGAAGATTGTCCAATTAGCAGATGTTTTATGTGGTTGTCTTTTGCTCGCCTTGTGCTTATTGACGTCGCTTGAAGTGCTTGGGCGAAGTTTGATCTACAAGTCCGGCTCGAGTGTCCGCTGGAGGCTTAGCGCTGATCGCTGTCAAATGCTTCGCTCTACATCATCGCTCGCTTCTGCGGAGAACGTCTTCTTCCTGCCTTATAGTCCAGGCTACAACCCTCAATTTCGTAGGCATCCAGGCATCCATTGGCACGTGCGCCACCACGGAAATCCAACCGAGAGAAAGTTCGTCGCGTCTCCTAAATTCTATTCTGCCGTTCTTACTTTCCCTCACGCCCCAAGTAGCTTTGTGTAAGATCCGAGACTTTCGTGATTTGGACTCTAGGTCAAGGGGTCCACTTTGAGACAGTTGGCTTACTTCAAACTGAGTGGTTCGTCGATACATGACGGGAGGAATTACTGATAAACCGTTGGAATCATGCTGGGCGCCAAATGAGGGTCGGTTAATTGCACGTGAAAGGGCGTACAAGTGCCCCTGAGCAAGCTTCAGGGGATCCGCAATCGTCTGGACGATGTTATCGTCAAACGCGCAACGTTCACACCGGTTGGGATTTGGCACCTCTCTTGAAAATCATAGATTATGTCAAATAAACAGAGATCATCAAAGAATAATATGGGGTCTTGAACCTGCGCCAGCGGTCTATATAATGCTAGTCTAAATGCTTCCCAAAGGGAAAGTTGTCTCATGGCCAGTCCATTTCCTGTGGATCTACTGGCGATGAAAGGAAGAGAGATTTTGTGTATACTAAATCCGAGTCATCTTGGTTAAGAATATGGGGGCCTGGCAAGGCCGTGCTCCCTTCAGCCTGTTCTCCAAAGCTCGCCAAAGGGTCTGGTGAAGCTTCAGCAGCAGGCTGAGAGAGATCGGAATGAGCAGTCTCTGTCAGAAAAGACGAGTAGCCATCAGAGAACTGAAACAACTCCTTCAACGATCGAGTTGCATGCTCTCCAGATGTGATCTGGCTTCCAGTCAATATCTCAAGTTCCAGTCTCTGATCTGGCAAGCACTGATCTTCGATCAGTGGTGGAAGAAGAGATGTGAGGTTCTGAATGTCGGCTTTGAGAGAAGGCCGGTAAGAATCCAGATATTCTACGAGGGCATCTACCTCAGGTAGCTTTATGTTTCGGAGGCTTAGGTCGTCAAGATCAGTAATTACACTGTCGTACGGCTGAGGTGTTAAAATTGGGCATCTTGCGAAGAACTCACTTGTCATTAGTTAGATTCTGAGGTATCAGGAGCAGGATGCCTGAGCCAAAACATTGAATCAGTTTAGCCCACCGCTTTCCATGTTGTATCCAATTGTCAAATCTTGTCTTGGCTTCTTCACGTGTGCCAGTGTCCTCTCTCAGCAGCTCTGGAAGGAGAAGGTCGACAAAGACATCAAACACAGACTTTCGAGCTGTGTTCGCAGCGTCCCGATTGCGACCTCGGTTTCTTTTGCGTCTCTTCTTCGCATTCTTTCGCGACGCTTTCTCTTGCATGTAGAGGCTAGCTATGTTTGCTAGGTATAATCGCCATGGCACCTCGGCAAATTGGTTGTATTTCTTTGAGATTCCCTTAACGCCTCTCTGGTAGTGGAGCTGATACCTTCTCAGTTGCCCCTCTATGCTGGTGTCTGGGGGGTCAGAGGTCTCGAGTGTGCTTTCCGGGTTCCCTTTCGACGGCGGCTCGCGCTTTGCCCAAAGCCAGTGCCACAACTCAGCGAGAGTTTCTCGACTAGCAATCCTGTCCCACTTGTCTATAATGTCGCGAGGAAGCGTAGATAGCGTATCCGTCTGGCTAGCCAGTTGCCTTTGATGCGTTGAGGCGCCGGAGGCCGGAGGCTTTCGCTTCCGCTTCCACTCTGTTTGCTGTCGCGGTACGGCGTCAACTTGAGTCGGGTTATCATAGGAGGGGGATTCCGCAACGTCTAATTCGATAGTCAGCGCTATAGAAACAAGGCAGGGCTCATCTGTTGTGTGCTCACAAAGGTCGAGGGTCGCGCCCTCCAGATCACTGACGGCCGTGGGAGCGCTGCGAGAAGATTGGTTATCGTTCTCGGTCCGTTCCACGTATTCATCTTGCAAAGACTTGTCTAAGTATTCGTTGTCAGTAAGAGGGTCAATCGTGCCGTCCGCAATCGTCGAGCCAAGCGGCACCGTCAAGCGCCGAGATGTTTCTTTCGCCTTGGGGCTATTCGACGCCGGCAGTTGTATCCCGAGACCCGCCAGGAGATCATTTACGTCTGTAGAGGGATCATTTGTGATGAGACTGGCCTCGTCATGAGCTCTTTCATCCACGCCGTCGCGGGTTATCGAGTCTGTCCGATCACCAACCTCCTTGGAATCGGATGCCGCAGGCTCGTCATCCAGAGCGTTCTCCACAGGAGTTGCGACCGGAGTTACTAAGGATCCGCGGCTGGCAACTCGTTGCACTGCTTCTAAGAACGAACGGCAGATAGAAGGGTGGCGGGTAATGTAGTGAGAAATAGCGCTCTGCTCGCTCTCTAGCCATTTGACGAATCCATCAACGGCCTAGACCAGTAAGTATGTCAGGAAGCTGGAAGAGAGAAGACTAGACGCGATTATACCTGACCTATACCATCGGCTGGCAACCTGTTGTGTTTATGGGAAGGCGAGTTCATGATAATAGGTCTCGACCTGTCTGCAGGTTGAATGATTGAGGATGTTGGGTTGACGCAATATTTTTTTTTGGGGCAGGATGGCCGATTGGCTACGAAACCTGTCGGCCCCAAACCTGTCGCCCATAAACCTTGTTGCCCACCAAACCTGTCGGCCCCAAACTTGTCGCCTGCAAAGCCTTTGCGTCGAACTTCCGCTACGAGTAATCTTCAAAAAGATGTTACAGTAAAAGGCGAAATGGGTGTCGCAAGCTTTTAGCCAAAAATTTTAGTAAGTCGCGGGGTCAGCCTGTGACTCATGTGGTTCTGAGTGTCGCGCTCGCACCCAGCAGGTACGAAAGGGGGTTGTCAGAATTAATGAAACAGCAGGGGATATTCTGCCACTTTGACTAGTCTATATACAGTAAAAACTTGACGCCGCCCTATTCTCCCTTAATATGGTGTTTAAGCTCCCTTTCTAGCTAGCACCTTCCTAATTCTTTGCGGAATAGAATCAATATACTTATTGAAATCCTCCACACTTATTTCGTTATTCCATATATCAATAAGAGCTTCCTTCAGCTCTTCTAAGCTCCACCCGCCGTAAGGGTTCCTATTCCTTAGTCTTTGTTTCAAGACTCTCCACACGTTCTCAATAGGATTTAGGTCTGGAGAGCTAGGAGGCCAATCAAGTAGAGTATTGATATAGCACTCGACTCTCGTAGCGTTGCAAAGACCTTTATTCCTACTTGTATCCTTTAAACCATGCACTCTACTACCGTCTTCTACGCAAAAGAACCCTTGAGAGTGCCGCTCTACAAATATCTCTTGTAATGGCCCTCGCAGAATCTGCTCCTTATATTTCCTTTATGTAAACCCTTTACCTTGTCCTTCTATATTTACAAAATAGAGCTTAGTCTTGAAATTATATCCAATGCCGGCCCAACATATAATAGAATCCCTGCCAGAATTGAACGTAAATTGTATACAATCTAGCCGCTTTCTCTCCCCCCTCTTTTTCAAGACTTTAACCCGCCGGCGCAAATTCGTCCGAGCAATCGTTTCGTCGGTGTATATACCTCTTTGCCAATAAGTAATTAGACGGTCCCAATTCTTAATTGCAAAGGTGTATCGTGCTAGCTTTTGAGCGGTAGAAAGGAAGGGTTTCGAGTCAGGAGTGTGGTGGTGGTATCCCCATCGGTGCCAAGCTCGTAAAAGGGTACGGTAGGTTGCTGTGATTCTACAAGCTTCTTTTGCGATTGTTTGAAGAGGTAGGATACGGCGATCGTAATGACCGGCAATCTAATTAATCATTTGATTGATTTGATCGTCTGTAATCGTTGCTCGTCGTCCTAGTTTCTTCGTAGCAAGGCGTCGTCGAGTACTACGCTCTGGTTCATCAGCATAGAATCGAGTAGTCCACCTCCAAGCAGTTGATCTGCTAATGCTTAGCTCTTTTGCGGCAGTAGAAGCAGTCTTGCCGCATTCTAATAAATAGAAGAGCCGTGACTTCTTAGGAGTCTTGTATTCAGGGCGTACGCGTCCCATTTCGAGGTGTTTAAGTGTTGAGATAATTGATAATTGATGGTAGAGAGCTGGTGTTGATAGAAAGTGGTGGAAGGACTGTCAAAGCGGCGGCAAAATTGCTCACCGCCTTTGTTTCATTAATTATGACAACCCCCTTTCGTACAGTGCCTGATAATGCTCCCAGTGCTCTGTATAAGTGCTGCCCCACTCGTTAGCGCGCCCACTTCAAACTTCCGGATCGATTCCACCTTTGCAAACATACAACACGTTTTTGGTATCGTCACCTCCTTCTGATCCAAATAACGAACACCACGGGCAAATTTCTCGTCCCGCAAGTGACTGGGCCATTGAACGTTTTAGACATGTGGCTTATTAATACTATAACCCTTAAACTTGACGAGTTCCCCACTGAGGTTGGTCTGGACTATGCCATTCTATCACACCGGTGGGGAGACGATGAAGTGCTTTTCAAGGATCTTAACGGTTCCAAGGATCTCAATCTCTTACAAAACAAGCAAGGCTTTGCCAAAGTCAAACGATGTTGCGAACAAGCCAGCCGCGATAAATATTCGTGGGCATGGGTAGACACATGCTGCATTGACAAGAGCAGCAGTGCAGAGCTTAGCGAAGCCATCAACAGCATGTTTCACTGGTACCGCGAATCGTCCGTGTGCTACGCGTATCTTTCCGATATCGATAACCTTGATGATATAGGAGGTAGTGAGTGGTTCAAGCGAGGCTGGACCTTGCAAGAGCTCTTAGCTCCTACTCATGTGCAATTTTTTGGCCGAGACTGGACCTTCCTGTCCGATAAACAATCTTTACGGAACGAACTAGGAACAATCACGTCTATTCCGGAAAAAGCCCTGTTGAATTTCCGGTCTGAAGACTATTGCGTTGCAGGTAAAATGTCATGGGCTGTTGGAAGGCAGACCACGCGTGAAGAAGACCTTGCGTATTGTCTTATGGGCCTTTTTGATATCAATATGCCACTTCTGTATGGTGAACGAACGAAGGCTTTCTTGAGATTACAAGAAATGATTATGGAGTTCAGTACTGATCTGAGCATATTCCTTTGGAAGGGTCAACCTCGGACCGAATTTGGGTTATTGGCAGCTTCTCCGTCCTGTTTTTGTATTAAATCAACGTACACCCCCCCGCAAGGCCTTCGGGACATGTTCAGTCTTCGTAAAGGCTGGACGAGAAACAATGCTGGTGTTTCTATCCGGCTGTCGCTGCGTCCTCACTACATTGACGAAGATCAAAAAGCAGTCTTTGTAGCTGTCATACATGAACCTTATCGTTATAGATTATCAGGTTTTGGTATATTCCTTGAACGACTGGAACGGTCATGCCAAAAGAACGACTACAGGAGGGTCTCAGTGGATAATCAGATGGCGATCGACCTAAATGCTTTCATCGGGAGGCCGTTGTACTGTACGTTTGCAGAGTTTACTACGGATCTTCTGATAGTGCGAGAGCCCATGATCCCATCAAGCTCAGCCGGAAGCAGCAGTTTTATCGTGAGATGGAAAGCTCCAGAATCTTTGGAGGCTCGAGTGTGCCAGAGGTGTTCCGACCACGTAGAGGATTCACTTAAGCACTGGCCAGTCATTGCATCAGAATTGGCAACAACTAGGGAGTTGTGTTTCAATTACCTCCGTATTGAAGCAAAGGGCATCCTTGGATATTTGTTTGTGAACATCTCAGACTCCCTGCATTTGCTCGTTTGTTTTAGATTTGATGTGCGCTTTCAACCTGTATGTATTGCGGTTATCTGTGATGAACAACTTTACAATAAGGGGCTCAAGGCGAGGAATGTCATGCGCGCTTATTATGATCTGTTCGGTAACAGGAACGAAGATACAGAAGCATTTGATCGTGCTACCAGCATTTACGCAGCAAGGGCTTCTAATGACCTGTCAGAATTTGCGATTTTTGATGACACTATACTCTTGAGTTTGGATATTGACACTGTTGAGCTTCATGTCGATCCACGGTTCCTCGAAGAGCAAAGAGGACGGCGATCACCTCCCAGAGCTGACAGGCTCAAGCGGCAGCTGGATCTCTTCTGTATTTAATTAACAATATAAGTTACACAGTATTGGCTTAATTCGGCCCTCCTGTAGTTTATAAAATTTTTGCTAAATACGAAGTCATCAGACTGTGTACTTGATCTCGTGGCGTAGGATAGGCAAGAATTGGCTTCACTCTTAGAAGCGGTAATACCTTTAGGTTACAACTAGGCATGGATGCAGAGCCACAATTGTCTGGAAATGGACTCCGCTAAAAATAATTAACTAAAAAACCAGCGACACACAATTCGCCTTCTACTGTACCGTATCTCCCCCCTCGTCCTCCCCTCTTCCCAGTGCTTGATCACGTCTCCCACTCAAAGTATTCTCTCTTAGAAGCCTCCGACATCATCTTGACTTGAAAATCCATGGTCTGCTAGTAACTGCTATATTCATTTATCGCCAATTCCCCTCAATGATCTTAATCATATAATTCTGCTGCATAGCCTCCTCCACTTCAACATTAACCTACACTCACCATTAACCTACACTCACCTACAGTCGAGGTAGTGAACCGAGAGCTAATCACGTGTTTTACACTAGAGAAACCAAGGAGAAGTCTCCGGAGCATCGTGATATGCAACAAAAATCAAAAATCAAAACATTTCTACATGAAATTTCTGCCGACGTTACGTTCACTCCACGAATGTCTGGGTTCCTGACTCCTTCTATGCACGGAATTCTTCGATAGTACGGTCGGGCCAAGTCACCTCGAGCCTGCCATGTGGGTGGCACGTGAGTTGTCAGATGCCGTTTAGAAAGGATCGATTGAAGAGCTAAGAAGCTCTCCAAGCTGAAGATATATACAAGGGAGTGGTGAAACGGCAGTGAAACCGTGTGCACGCGACCTCATGCGAAATTTAACGACATATTCTCGTATGCTTTCACGTGCCCATCGCAGAAGCCATCAGAGTATGTGGAAAATGATAGCTCCCTCGGAATCAGGCCGCTAATTCTCAGAAAGACTGGTGGGCATGCGAAAAATCAAGTTCGCATGATCGCTATACCAACACGTGACCACACAGCTACCTTCAACGGTGGAACAATACTTCATTGTTCGAGAAAAGGTCCAAACCAGAGATTTAAGACTCTCTTGGCCACAAATCTGTTCATCGCATACTCATTCGAACCGTAGCTTCTAAAAAATATATAAGGCACCTTCTTCCCAAATACCTTCGCTTTCCTCAAACAACCATGTCTCCGAGACGAAATCGCAAGGGAGAGAACTCTCGAAGACGGAAACGCACTCTACTTAAAAAGGCTTATGAATATGGAGAGCTGAGCGGCGCTGATATTGCATTCTTTATTTACCAGTCTGGGCGTTGGTTTACATACAGATCTACTGACCGACAGTCATTCCCTCCATCATGGGAGCAGATCGTAAGTGTTATGACGAAATATATACGTAATGCTAATGAGAGAATAGCAAAGATCATATCCACTCCCGGTTAATCTGTTACGACAGGATTTCCGGCGTTGAGGGCAGGACTTTTTGCTGTTGTCACATACAGTACCAGTTTTAAGTTCGGGAACGGCACGGGTCGCAGCCCTCTTTTAACCCTGCCGCTGATCAATGAGGCTTGCGGAAACCCACCGAGGTGGGACATTGAACCTCGCCAGGATTTAAAGAGTAGTGATAAGCCGCGAACATTTAAGAATGGACGCTGAACCGACAAATCTGCACAGATATTAAGAGTTTGAATACGCTGCGGGCTGGGAGATCAGTGCTTTTCGGCTGGGATTTGTTGGTTTCCTTACTGGTCTGGTAATAAAACCACCGTCGTGTGGAACGCATATATCGGTATTAATTCACTATCCAAGGCCACAATATTCCGTCCCTCAATATTTTTATCAACTTGAGGTGGCTGTAGGCCTGTGGCTGTGTGGAGTCTTGGCAAGTGAGCATGCCCGGCAGCCTTGCGATCCCTCCTGTCAGATAGTTTGGTTTCGTGACTTACTCAGAGATAAAAAATTTCCTCTTCCCAGCCAACATCACGATCATCACCGAATTACCCATTCCCCATGCTCTTTACACTTCATATTCGCAATATGTGATTGAGAGAGACTAATGTTATAGGGAAGGTTGCGATCGCGACCAGCTCGTGTCATGTGCATGCTTGGCCAGCGCACACCTGCATATAAGCGAGTCGGCGAAGTCAAGCTCACCCAAGGACAATAAGTCGCTGACAAAATCCGCCTCCCGTCACACTGACTGTGAAAGTTTCAGCCCGCTCGGTAGACGGGGATGCTCAAAAAGCTTCTTACCTAAATAGCCTAGGCGCTGGGTCCAGGGAATGTACTACGTATAACTGAGTTATACATTCGAACGTGGCGCAAGATGAGGCTCAGCGCAGCAGCCGGGCAACTTCTCCCACAGGCCTCCCTGTGCGGCAGACCTCTTACGCGCTATAAATCTAGCTTGGCCACCGAGGATACAGTGGCGGCCGCGCAGCTGACATTGCTAATGTACGAAAGGGGGTTTCAGCAAATGATGAACACCCCCCCTGTAAGGCGGTGAGCTTAGTGCCATGCTGTTCTAGCACTTTCTCCTCAACACTAAGTATAATTCACAACTTCTACAGCTTCTACA
>VXCB01000308.1:0-11520 GCA_009613015.1 Mollisiaceae sp. DMI_Dod_QoI | reverse complement strand
TTAATATAAATTTATTAAAAATATTTATAATTTTAAAATAAAATTTTTTTATTATAATAATAAATATATAAAAAATTTTAAAATTTATAAATTTTTATTAATTTTAATAATAAATTCGAAATATTTAATAATTTTAATTTCGAATTTATATTTATTAATATTAAATTATAAATTAATTTTTTATATTTTTATTATAATTTTTTATATATATTTTTAATATTTATTTAAAAAATTATTAATATAAATTAAAATATTATTTATATATATAAAATAAAAATTATTTAATTAATTATATAATATTTAATTAATATATTATTAAAAAAATATTTAATATATTAATTAAATTAAAAAAATTTATATTTTATATAAAAAAATTTTTTTTTTTTTTTTTAATAATTTGAATTTTAAAAAATATAATAATTATATTATAACGGATTATTCTTCTGAACTAGCTAATCGGGTTTTGGGTTAACGATCTACTTCTTCCTGCAAAAGATATAAGTCGCTAGATAAGGGTCGATATATCACTCAAATGTATTTTGAACAAGTAGTCACTAGTAATAGGGTTCTATTACTACCTTGAGTTGAGCATAAGGCTCCTATCTATCTGGGCGGAATGCCCTGCCTATATAGTCCCTTGTGCAGACGGGATCCCAAGGACCCCGTGGGACCCTTAGGACCTCCTAGGACCCCCAGGACCCTTCCCGAAGGGTCCAAGGGTCTTGCACGTGACCTAAGGTCTCCTTCCAAGCCTCGCCTGTTGAGCCTATGGTCCATTGGTAACACGTGAGTCGTGATACTATCCCCCATCCCTTTTAGCGTGGTCCCCACGCTTAATTATAGTAAGGAAATAATCTCACGAAAGGCTATGCCCTCCATTATAAATATCGATTATCGCAAACGTAAAAAAGCTATTCGTCTTGCCGTTTCTATTGAAAACTCTTCTAATTCGTTCGAAATGCAACTTTACTCTTCCTATACCACCTTAGGTCGTAAATGTGTCTTTAATCGCTCTAAGGCCGATCACTGTTTCGAGTGTGTTAGGAAACGCCGCTTTTATAATAGGCTTAGTGATAATTAGGAGAAGAACGTTCCGTCCGAGAAGTAGTGGGAGTTTATCGCTTTTTAAAAACGAAAACTTTAATTGGAAAAGAAAGAGGCTATGGCGAAAATCCTCCGCCTTCGCAAGCAATAGCGAACGCTAGAGCAACGCGAACATAAGATGGCCAAGCGTGGTCTCCGCTTCCTAGATAAGTTGGATACTATAGAGGAGAAGGAGAGGAAAAAGGCGGAGAAACGCGAACGCGTTACTGCGATTACTCCCTCGACCGTGGGTCTCCGCGAGGTCGACCTATTTGCTTTGGACAATGTATTCGTCCTTGACTTCGGCGAAACTTGGCTAGCAAGTTCCTCGACCCTCGTAAATATTCTTCCGGCTCCTATGTATCGTCTTCTTTTAAATATCCCTTCCATCGTACCCTATACAATAGCTGATCGTCTTCTCCTGTAGCTTGTTCTATAATGTCGAGTATCTCGTACTCCACCATCTCATTTTCTCCCGATAAGTCCGGTGCAATAGTTGGTGCATTTAGCGGTGCTGGTTCCAGTAATAATATATGGAATACTAAGTTGATTCTTATGTTGTTTAATAGTTTAAGTCGATAATTAACTTCCCCGATTTTTTCTTCGATCTCGAATAGTCCAATTTTCTTATAATCTAGTTTATTTAATAGTTTCGTTATTTTAATATTTCGTCGAGAGAGATAAACTTTATTCTTTTTTTTAAAACGAGGTTCCTCGAGTTTATGCTAATTATAATAATGAGCTAATCTCTCGGTGTAGAATTAAATATTTAAAAATAATTATTAATATAATTTCTTAATTTAATCCGCATTTACTTTTGCATAATACGCATTTCATTCTACTAATTTTAATTCTTTATATACGATAAAGTAGAAACTATAGTTAGCTTCGAATAATAAGATCTTAGTTATTTTTGTAATTGCATTATTATATATGAATTATGCTATTGGTAGTAGTGCTACCTAGTTGGTTTGCTAGTAGTTTATATAGTAATGCAAGTACTATTCTAGAACTTGGTTAATTCTTTTCGTTTGCTTATTCGTCTACGAATAAAACGATGTTAAAAACTTGTAATGTATTCCTAGTAATGCAATTAGTGATTTCCAAAAAGTTAATGTAAAAAGCTTGTTTTTATTTGTAATAAACTCTTCTAGAATATTATAGTTTGCAATAATAATATATAATACTATATTTGCTAATTACTTTACTATTAAAGCTTCGAAGTATAATACGAAGTATGTAAACTTCGTTAGTTTATTTACTATAATTAGTATTATATCGTACGTAACTTTTATTAATAGATTTTGTAAGCTTGGTAGCTTAATAATAAAGTTTATTATTATAATTTGCCAATTTGTCGTAAATGCTTTATTTAGTTATAGTAATTTATAAAGTTTATATCGTTTTAATTTCGATATTTTGCATATATAATATTCTCGAATAATTATCTCTACTACTTTCCTTAAGCTTAGGAAGTAGTAATCTTTACTAACTCGTTTTATAATCTTCGATATTCCTTAGTATTTATATATTAAGGCTACGTGGATTCGATAGACGAATTCTTTTTTTAATACTTTTAATAAATATATTAATTCTTTAAATAATAGTAGTTTTTATTAAACTTGGAAAAAGTAATAAATTTTAAAGTTTCCTATAATTCGTATTATTATATTATCTTCTTTATAAGCTTTTTGAATCCTTTTCTCGATTTTATTATTTTTAATTCGAAACGTTAATATAATCGTTTTTCTTCCTAGCATTAATCCATACTAAGAGTTTCATAAAATAGCTTCTTTATAAAGAACTATTTCTTTTTTATAATTTGCTCGATAATTAAATATATCGGCTCGTTTATTTTTTACTCTTTTGCAGTATTTAATTACAAAGTCGTATTTGAATAAAAGCTTTAATTAGCGGGTTTATCTTCTCGTTAATTACTTAATTATTATAAAGTATATTAGATTCTAATAATTTAAGTATACGATTACTTAGTATTTAGCGCTTTCGAGATAATGCTTTTATTTTTCTATAGCTTTAATAATAGCTAATAGCTTTTTGTTGTAAATTTTATAATTTAACTTGGCTAATGAAAACTTTTTCGAAAAAAAAGCGATTAGTTATAGCTTTTTATTTTTATTCGGCTAATTGTAAATTACTTCTATAATTGTATTTGATGCATTTGTTTCTATAATCCCGAGCTGTTTTAAATCGTGTATTACTATAACTTTACTTTTCTAAAACTCCGATTTAAGTTTCTCAAATACTAATTTCTATTTTTTTTTAAAGTTCCACTTTATATTCTTCTTCGTTAAATCGGTAAGTAGTATAGCGATTTTTAAATAGTTTCGAATTAAACTTTAATAGAAATTACAAAACTTTAAGAATTCTTATATTTTCTTAATTTTTATAAAAGTAGGCCAATTTCTAACTGCCTCGTATTTAAATAGTTTTATTAATACCTCGTATTAGCCGATTACAAATCCTAGGAATTTTACTTATTTTTAATGAAAATATATCTTTTTAATCACTACTTTTAAATTAGCCGATTATAATCTCTTTAAAACCTACTTTATATCTTTAATATATTATACTTTATTTTTCGAATATATTAAAATATTATTCAAATACATTACTACAAAGTTATTAAGTTACTCTTATAGCGTATTATTAATTAACGCTTGGAAAGTAGTAAGTGTATTAGTTAAATCGAATAGTATAACGTAATATTCGAAATATTTATATTTAATTTTAAATACTATCTTCCATTCATTGCCTTCTTTAATTCTTACTAAAGAGTAAGCGTTCCTTAAATTAATTTTAGTAAATTATTAAACTTTATATAATCTATTTTTTAAATCCGGAATAAAAAGTAGTATATATCGATTCTTAATAATAATATTATTTAATTATCGATAATTTACATATAGTTATAGTTTCCTATTTTTTTTTAAGATGAAAAGTACTAGATATTCTACTAATAACTTTAAAAATCGTATATAGCTTTTGCAAAGCTTCGTTTTAATATATTTTTAAAGTATTTATTTCTTATTCTTTAATAATAAATAAATTAGCGAATAAATTAGTTTTTTGCCTTTTTCTAAAGGTATTTTATAATTCTATAGTTTGTGTTCTAGCAATACTAAATCGTCGAGTAGTTCTTGGAATATATTCGCGAATAATATATATTATAAAAATAGCGGCTTATTTTGCCCTTTCTTTATTTACTTTATTCAAACGATTATAACTCGGTTTTTACAATTCGATTTTAAATACTTCTTAAGTTCCTTATAAAGCTTATTCTTATTCTATAAGATTTTTTACTTTTTTTAATTTATTTGCAAATTAAACTATTATAATTAAAGCATTCCAAGAACGATATCTTTATAAATTAGTGCGATATCGAATATTATTTCTATACTTTATTCTAAGCTTTAAATTTTTAAAAATTCGATCTCGAATAATATACTTTTATTACTTTATACTTTCTTTCCTTCGATAGTAAATATTTAGTAAAAATTCGTTTTTCGAATATATTTTAGATTATTTCGCTTTACTTAATCGATACTAATTAAATTGCTCTCTATTTTTAAATTTAAAAGCTTAGTAGCTTTTTTGCCTTTAACGTATAAAGTAATATTTGCAAATGGATAACGATTATTATATACTATTATTGCAATATAAATATATTATTAAAGCTTTTTCTTATCGTACTCTCCTACTAGCTTTGTAGCTAAAGAGTATTTTTTTTTAATTACTATACTTTTATAGTATTTTTTACTTATTATCGTATTATAGTAGTTTTTTAAAATAAGTTATTCTCGTACTCCATTTTCTACTTTTTATAAATAGCGTACTATTCTACAATATAATTAGTTTAATAAAGTCTTATATACTTTAGCTTCTTCGTAAGTTTCTTTATAAATAGTCTCGGTTTATACTATACATTACTAGGATCCAAAGCGTACGATTTATTCTATATATCTATTTGCACTAACGTAGCCTATCTCTCTAGCTAATAGCTATACTTGGTTTTATTATTCTAATATATTTTGCAAGTATATACCTTGCAATTATACCAAGTTTCGGAGGTGCATTCGTCTTATACTTCTTTACTTTTTATAAGTATTATTAAAGTATATTCGTTACTTTTTTTCAATATTTCTTAAAAGATTTTATATTATTTCTAACGGTTTTTAATAAAGAATAGTTCTAATTAAACGTTCTCTTCGAATTTATTAATCGTGGCCCTAATATCGCTTTTGTAGAATTTCCAAATATATAAGTTCTTATACTAGCTTAGTTTAATTTTGTTTAATAAATAAAATATACAACTACTAATTTCATAGTTTATTTAATAATATATGCAATATTCATCTTTTACAAATATAATTATTTAATTATTTATAACGGGAAAATTAAAATTCTTTTCCTAATTTGCGAACTACGAATTAGTCCTTTTTATTCTTTCCGTAATCCCGCCTTTACTTAGCTAATATACTTCGGTTTTTTTATAAATTTTATATTATTTGCATTTATCGTTGTAATAGTTCCAACATTCCTCCTTACACGCTAGTAGTTAGTATTAGTAGTACGTTTCCTTTTATTCGCTAAGTGTAATCTAAGTCCCGCTTTCTAATCTTTGGATTTCTGTAATTAAAGTCTTTTTATACTTGGCATATTTCTCGTCTATAGTTAAAATCTTTATCCATTCCTCAAGTAGCTTAATTAATCCTCCCAATTACCAATATTCTTTCTCCTAATCTTAGTAATCCTTCTCGATAAATAGTTCTTCTAATAGTTCCTTAAGTCCTACTACCCCAGCTTTCCTTTCCTTGAGTGTTTTCGTAGCTTTCCTTACTATTACTGCAATTTATTTCTTCGATACTTTGCACTCTTTTACTCAATAACCCGCTTTCCTATAATTATAGTAGTTCCCTTTTTTCTTCTTAGTTTGCTTTTTGCCTTGTGATTTTCCTTTGCCGTATTTCTAACTACTTTAACTAATCTTATAATTCTTTCAATATAATGCAATTATAACTAAATTAATTCGTAACTTCGATACTTCTGCTTTTCGCTTAAATTCTCTCTCGCAAATACTTTACGCAATTACAATTATTATTTAAATTATATTTACGAATATCGCAAGTTTCCCTAACTTTATTATCTCGTTTTTAATTGCATTTGTTAATCCTCCTCGGAACGTAGCTATTAATACTATATCGTTCCATCCGAGCCTAAGCACGTACTACTAAAAAGTAGCTCGGTATTCCGAGTATAATTCCTTTATATAAAGTTTCCTAATAATTCTAATTACTTCCTTCCGTTTGTTTACATCGCCGTATATTTCCGTTAAACATCTTTTATAAACTTCGAAGTTATCGAATATCGCTCTAGTTTAGAATTTCCAATCTCTCTTTAAATTTCCCTTAAAATCTCTAAAGAAGATTTCCATATAATCGAATACTAATCCCTTCAAGTAAAATATAGCGAATATAACCTTATCCGAGTTATCCTCGAATATATCCATATTATATTTAATGTAAATAGTAACCTTGGCCAAATGTACTTTAAGCTCCGAAGGTTTTCCTTTAAAAATAAGTAGTGTAGCGACTTTAATTAGCCTGGTGGTCTTAATTTTAAATTCTAGTAAGTTCTTTATTTTTACATTACCGTCGTTATTTTCGTTATCGGATTCGTTCTTCGTGTCTTGCAGCGTAAGCTTGGGAACTGGTTTTGGAGTTATTGGTCCGAGCGCTTCTGCTTTAATCTGCTTCCCGATTATACTCCCTTCTCCTTTAGTTAACATGCCGATTAATACTTATATTATAAAGTGCTCAAAGTGTAACGGATCGTTCTTTTGAACTAATTAATCGAGTTTTAAGTTAACGATTTACTTCTTCCTGCAAAAGATATAAATCGTTAAATAAAGGTCGATATATTACTCAAATGTATTTTGAACAAGTAGTTACCAGTAATAGGGTTCTATTACTACCTTGAGTTAAGCATAAAGCTTCTATCTATTTGGGCGGAATGCTCTGCCTATATAGTCCCTTATGCAAACGGGATCCCAAGGACCCCGTGGGACCCTTAAGACCTCCCAGGACCCCCAGAACCCTTCCCGAAGGGTCCAAGGGTCCTGCACGTGACCTAGGGTCTCCTTCCAGGCCTCGCTTATTGAGCCTATAGTCTATTGGTAATACGTGAGTCGTGATATATATTTAATTTTAAAAATTATTTAATTTATTTAATATTTTAAAATATTTTATAAATTAATAATAATAAATATTAATTTTTATAAATAATTTTATTTAATTTATAATAATTAATATAAAATCGAATTTTTATTTTTTATTTTTATATAAATAATATTAAAATAATTATAAATAAATTATTTATTTAAATATTTAATTAAAAAAATTTTTAAAATTTAAAATTTATTTTATAATATATTATATAAAAAGTTTTAAAATTTTATTTTATTTATTTTATTTTTTAAATTTAATTATATAATTTATTTTTTTATTATATATATTATATTTTTAATTTTTTATTAATATTTAATATAATTAATTTTATTTTTTTCGAATTTAATAATTTTAAATTTATTATATTTTTTAATTATTAATATAAATTTCGATTTTTTTATAAAATTTAATTTTATTAATAATTTAAATTATTATAATATTTTTTTTAAATATTATTTTTAATTTTTAAATAATTTTTTAATAATATAATTATATATGTTGGCATAAGTTAGCATAGACGGAAGTCACGTGGGTAGTTAAGCGAGCGGGCTAGCCGTATTGGGATTAGTGTGGGCGAGCGCAAAAGGAGTATATCTTCATGCTCCTTTCTCCCTTTAGCTAGACTTGTTTTTGAGACATTAATAATAGAAGTAAACCTACCTTTATTTCTGGTGTTTCGGGCCGTATTACATGTGATCCGATATCCTTGGTGTGGATACCAACATTAATCAGTGGTTTAATAACCACAAAGCAGCTAGGACTAATATTAAAAGAGGTAGCGGCGCAAAAAAACCCGAAGCTTTTACAATATGTAAAGTTTCCTGCGACGTCTATGCTAAGGGAAGTTGCGCAATACTATTGGATACTAACGAACTATATGAAATTTACTTCGTACGAAAACGTGACTTTAATATTGCAATAAAGCTTTCGAGAACTTGCGCCAAAAATCGAGTAGAGGAGTTCCTACCCTTCGACTCTTTGATATAAGTTGCGTCTATCACGCAGAACAAGAGTGCCTACGACTAAATAGTCTCCCGCCGTTAACCACTTGCCGGAGATTGCGCCAGGGTACTACCCATTAACTCTACAATACGACTTTCCTACCTACTTTCCTCAAAATACAACTACCTACATCACTTACTCAAAACTACGACTTTTCACAACAACTACACTAGCTCTTCGCAACTAAAGCTATGGCGAGATCACACCACGACGACTCTTCGGAGACTACGACTACTCCTACCCCCAGTATGTCGAATCAACCTACGAATCAACCTACGAACGTAGCCTACAAGGGCACCTACATCTATAACAAGAACAAATGGGGAAAGAACCTAGATATCAAAGACAAGGAAAATCAAAATGAGGAGACAGTGAATGGAATGCTTTTTGAAACTCGTAAGTACTACGAGCAACAAAAGTACAACGACTACATTCTCTGGGATTACTTCAAGGAAGATTTCGCTATATGGACCAAGGAGTTGTTTCTACTAGCAAACGTCAGATTGCTACGAGAATTCAAAGACTACTTGCGCCAGTATAACGTATGGATCCCAAGAAATGGAGGACGAATTGCAGAGAATTTAGTGTTACTTACTCGAGAAGAGGAGTACTATAAATGGACAGTACAAAAGGTTGAAGATCAACTCAAGATCTTAAAGTTCTTCTATTCTCGATGGAACCCATCGGACGACAATGAGCCTAATGCTTTGGCAAGAGCAAGAGAACAAAAAGCATTAGAGGAACGTCAAAAGGCTATTCTTGATAATATCAATAAAACGATTCCAACTTTTGTGCCAACTGCGCAAGACGCGCGAAACACGTCAAATACGCCAAATATGCCGAATACGCCAAATACGCCAATTGCACCAACCGCACCAGTTGCGCCATCATTTCCGGAATCATCGAATTTCCAAGCCGGGCAGGGAAAATCAACTAGAGAGGGTCTTGGACCTATTGCTCTAGAGGACTTTCCAGACGATGATCTCCCAGCAAGCAAATTGATCACAGATCTAGTGAAACTCTATTCCGATGAGAAGAGATATAGAGGAGAACTGTACGACTCTCTTACCACTAAGATTCGGATCTTCATCGACACATGCAGTAAGATCGGACTGCCGGAATCACAGTACAAGCACGCGTTCTTAATCATGCTAAAGGGACGTGCGAGCATCTACTACTACGATCGAATGGTAGGGCGAAATTTCACTTGGACTGTAATGCTAGATATGATGAAGAAGCATTTCGAGACAGAGGAGAACAGACAGCTGATACTCTCTTTATGGAGAGAGACTACGCTAGAGCGTGTTATTGAAGCTAATGAGGGGAAGAATAAGCTAGAGTGCTTACAAATCCTTTTTGATGAACTTCAAAAGTTGCAGAAAGGACTAGGCAACGAGTACTAGAATGAATTTACTCTTCGGGATTAAGTTATTAACGCTTGTAGAGGAGTTCCAGAGTGTAGTTTCGCATTGTACAAGCCTGCCGATACGTTCGAGAGTGCTTGTGCAGAGCTGCGATCATCGGTTGGCACTGCAATAAGAATTAAATCAAATCATTAGTATAATACAACTACTACTCTACTAGGGAAAGACACCACTTCGCAAACAAAGGGCGAGGAAGAGGAGACATTTTGGACTGATCGTACATACGGTGGGCGAGGTGGAAATCGCGGTAGAGGTGGAGGATAACGAGGAGGTTTCAGGGGAGGTAACCACAACGCGCAGAAGGAACGTACCCAAATGAAATGCTACGTCTGTAAGAAGACAAGTTGTTGGTCTACGAATCATCTAATTGGAGACCGACGAAAGGCATGGAACGGATTTAAAGAGCATGCGCGCGATCGCAATAGACGCGAACCAACCACTGCGTACTACCAAGGATTTTTGGCACAATACGAGGGTGTGGAAGGACTGGAAGATGAGACTGATGATATTAACGAAGTACTACGACAAATAGATATCGAGGAAGAAGGCAACGATTTGTTTATGACAGAGCTAGGAGAGATCGATGGAACTCAAACAATGTCTATTCTAGACAATCGATCCACTTTACATGCCATTACAAAAGAGGACGGACTAGGGGAAGAGAGACTTAGTGAATATTCAGCATTCATATTTACGGACCGTTACTCTTCGGACACCTTTCAGGGGATTATGCCAGATACTGGAGCTGCCGGAGTCTCTACGGCCGGACGATCACAGTTTCTAGCACTTCAAAAGATCGATCCAAGCGTGCAGTTAGATACGACAACTACTGGAAATTATAAGATTCGATTTGGAAAAGGAGACCCGATCTTATCGGAAGGAACCATTCACGTGAAGACACCAGTGGGTGCCATCACTTTCCACGTTTTACTAACGCAAACACTATTCTTGTTTTGTGTACAAGATATGGATAGAATGGGCGTGAAGCTTGATAATTTGGAAGACGTTCTTATTTAAGGAAATAATATTGTTCCAGTGCTACGCAAGTGGGGCCATCCATGGATGATGCTAAACCAACACGAAGAGGTGTTAGCATGGAACTACTTATCTGAAGTCGAATTACGACAATTACACCGTAGATTCGGACACCCATCCGTACGACGACTAGTGAGAGTTCTTCAGAGATCGGGGCATGAGGCCGAAGTTAAGGCAATCGAGCATTTAACTAAGGTGTGCCACTATTGTCAAATGAACGGGAAATCACTAGGCAGATTCAAGTTTACATTGCATAATGACTACGAATTCAATTATTTAATTATTATCGACGTTATGTATTTTGATGGGAAGCCAGTACTACAAGTAGTGGACTTAGCCACTTCTTTTCAAACTGCGAGATTTCTAAAAGATATAACTGCTAAGACAACATGGGATACACTACGCGTGTGCTAGATTAACACGTACCAGGGACCCCCTAATCTTATTGTTTATGATGCTGGTAAGAACTTCTCGTCTTTGGAGTTTAGACAAAACGCGAGAGTAATGGCAATTGAGATTAAGGAAGTGCCAGTGGAGGCCCACAATAGCGTAGGAAAGGTAGAGAGATATCATGCTCCATTACGACGAGCTTACGGCATTATTTAAAGCGAACTTGCCGGGGAACAAATCGATAAGGAGTTGATTTTACAGATGGCAGTGAAGGCTGTCAACGATTCAGCAGGACCGGACGGTATTATCCCGACGCTCTTAGTCTTTGGTGCCTACCCTCG
>VXCB01000307.1:0-11625 GCA_009613015.1 Mollisiaceae sp. DMI_Dod_QoI | reverse complement strand
ATATAATAATTTCGGATTTTTAAATTATAATTTTAATAAATATTTTTATTATTTTTATTTTCGAATATATTTATTTTTATTTATTATATTTTTATTTATATTTATTTTTAAATATAATTAATATATTAATTTTTAATAATTTATATATAAATATTAATAAAGTTAATAAATATAATTTTAATATACTTTAAGTATATTAATTACTTTTTTGAATTTTTAAAGAATTTATTTACTAAAATTATAAAATTATAACGCGAATATTATATATTAATATTATCGAATAATATCGTATTTATAATATAAATATTATTAATCGAATTTAAAAAGTAATATTAAAAAATAAAATATTAATTAAATAAAAATTAATTTATAAATAAAATAAAAAATAATAAAACGAAATGAATATTTAAATAATAATTCTTATTTTCAAAATTTGGATAAAATTATAAAGTTTAATAAATTTATTCTCGTTTTGAGAAATTTTTAACTATATTAACTAGTAAAACAACTCTTAAAAAAGTGGAGAAAATAGTAGAGAGCATTACAATCGCTTGCAAAACCGGCTTCCCTATTCTGGGAATTACTAAAACTCTTCGCTTGCTTTAATCTAGCATCCCCTAACCACGTCTAACCAGATTCAATTAGGCAGGTTTATTTTTATGAACCTTCTAGAACAATCTCGAGAGATATGGTAAGATATACTTAGAAATCACTTCTACAGGCCACTAAAGCAAATCAAGTTCTGAAAAAGTATATTAACACTGGCTTCCCCAAGCCTCTCTTTATCAAAGTTATAAAAATATAATAGATGATCTTTAAATGCTGCTGATTGATCTCTATTAAGGGAAGTTGTGCTCCTGGTCGAAAGACGGCTCGTCAGCCGCCTCGTACTTGCCCTGGCTCCTGAAGAGAGCCGCGAGGTTGTTCATGCTTATGAGGGTTTGAGGGTGCTCGTCGCCGAGGACCTTCTTTCTAAGCCGCAGCGTCTCTACGTAGAGCGGCTCGGCCGCCTCGTACTTGCCCTGGCTGTCGAAGAGAAACGCGAGGTTGTTCATGCTCACGAGGGTATCGGGGTGCTCGTCGCCGAGGACCTTCTTTCTAAGCCGTAGCGTCTCTACGTAGAGCGGCTCGGCCGCCTCGTACTTGCCCTGGCTCCTGAAGAGAGCCGCGAGGTTGTTCATGCTCACGAGGGTATCGGGGTGCTCGTCGCCGAGGACCTTCTTTCTAAGCCGCAGCGTCTCTACGTAGAGCGGCTCGGCCGCCTCGTACTTGCCCTGGCTGTCGAAGAGAAACGCGAGGTTGTTCATGCTTATGAGGGTTTGAGGGTGCTCGTCGCCGAGGACCTTCTTTCTAAGCCGCAGCGTCTCTACGTAGAGCGGCTCGGCCGCCTCGTACTTGCCCTGGCTCCTGAAGAGAGCCGCGAGGTTGTTCATGCTTACGAGGGTTTGAGGGTGCTCGTCGCCGAGGACCTTCTTTCGAAATTCCATTACTTGCACAACTAAGGTCTCAGCCTCCTTCCAACGTCCATCGCTATCAAGACAATTTCCCACCTTCCACGCCAGATCCATCCTTTTTTCTCCATCCTGAGCAATCAATGGAGATTTTAAAGCGAATTGCGCATGGGCCAAATATCTCCTCCAGACGCTTCTGTTTTGGTGTTTTGGATCCGGGAATACGTTATCTAGTCGGTTTACTGCTATTTCGGCCCACTGCACAAGCAACTTCTCTCTCCGGAGCCAATTCCGCGTTGCTAGATGTACCAAACGATGAAGATCAAGTGACGAGTCGGCCTGGCGTTCATATACAAAAGAATAGGCACTCAAAGTTCCAAGCGCATCGATTTCCTTCTTTCGTGACAGGCCAGGTGGAAGTAGTGAGAGTGGCACATTTTTCGAGTCCACGCAAGCTATAAATGATAGGTATTCAACTGCCAGCGGATCGCGAAGACGAATCTGCTCAAAGGAAATAAGCCAGGTCATAGCAACTGGGTTCTTGACGTTTCGATATCTGCTATCATCTTCAAAGTGCTCGCTAAGAAGATCGATCACCTCTTCTTCCTGATATGCGAGCAGCGATAGATACTTAGCAAGTGATATGCCGTTCTTGTTGATATATACTGCTGCTTGAACGATAGCGAGAGGGAGATAAGTGAGCTGCTTAAGCAAGGACTTTGCATCGTCCTCGTGTTTATCAAGGTTATGTGTAGGTACGTACTTTTGTAGCAAATCCATTGCTACATCCTCACTTAAATCTGGCACTTCAACTCTATGTCCTCTCTGCACAAGGTCATAAGCTGTTTTTCTGTCACGGGTTGTAAAGACAATTCGCCCATCTTGGCTAGTCGGAAGGTAGTCTATTAGTCGGCTCGAAATCTGGTCAGAATCTTGGCTCCCAGTCCACATACTGATATCATCAGCATTATCGAACACCAAAAGCCACTGACCAGCGCTAGCTTGGCTTAGATAATTTTGCAACAGCCTTTTCGGATCCTGAGTTTTGTTATCCCATCCAGGAACTTGAAGCTGTTGGCAAATATTGACATATGCCTGTTGGAGACTCTCAAAGTTTGTTGCAGGAATCCAAAAGATTGAGCAGTCCTTATGGTGCCCCCTAATCCGGTAGACGAGCTCAATAGTCAGGCTCGTCTTTCCAACACCTCCAAGCCCAAAAACAACAAGCTTTTTCGGCGCACCCTCTGCGAACAGCAGCTCTTCCAACCTAGTCAGTTCTGACTCGCGGCCGGTGAAGCAAAGATTCTTTTCGAAGGGCACAATCCACTTAATTCTAGGCATGACTGTAACAAAATTAGCATGATGTAAGTTAAAGTATTAAATCATACCGATCTTTCGCTGAAGGCTAAGAATTTTGTATTCCTGCCAGCGTAAGTGGAAGTCAATTCACTTCAATGACACAACTCACTTCAACAGAGACAGCGAAAGACGCTTCGGTTTTGTCTAAAGCAATCAGCTTGCTCCCATTCAATAGCTACGAAAAGTCCACATTATACACACTTTCTTTCAATTCCAAGTTCTTGATACAGTATTGCACTCGATTCTTCTGGGCTTGATTAACCAGATATCTCTCTGTCGCCGACTCCATCGCGCCTTGCTGCTTGTACTCGTCGAGCCCAATGCTCTGTAGACCCTGATCGACGTTGAAACGAAAGTACCGATTTTCGCCATAGTGCTTTCTCCACTTGGCTATGAATCGCCTCTCGGTCTCCTCTGTTTCAGTCGCAATATCAATCACGGTCTTACCTAGAAACTTGACAAGACTCTCCTCAAATGCCGTGATACCAGGATTGCCAGTCCCGATCGAAAGGAAACACTTGACTAGAGGCTTCAGCTCTCCAGACTCCGAGCACCAGATATTTGCTGCCTCGCCCTCTACTTCGTCAACCGGGTTGTTTGCGCCGAGTCCGCCATCTGCGAATTTTCGATTTCCGATTCGAACAGGCTCGAAGAAGGCAGTAGCAGCAGACGTTGCGAGAGCCGCTTCGCAGATGCTAGCTGGGATATTTGACTCGTCGGATAAAGCATAGCTTCGAAGGCGGACAATTCTTTTAGTATTCTGGTCGACAGTACAGACAAAGCTATTGTCATTAGTTATATATAGTTTTGTGCATTTGGGGGACTTACGTCCTGCACCCTCGCTCGTTGCCGTCGTTGAACAAATCTCTCTCAGAGATGCCTGATCCTTTGATAGTCTCTCGAATCGCCTTCTCGAGCTTCGAGGAGTCGAATTGCGCCTTCACCTTACCTTTCAGGTTGAATGGCAGGCGAGACTTCTTCTGGGCAAATACAGCTTCTGCGAGCTTACTGTATGCTTCAATGCACTCATCGACGTCCATCTCGAGTCGACCGAGCATGATCGCAATCAGTCTTGAATCAGGATTAGCAGGTATGAAGCTCGCTCTGAAGCTGGAATGCTTGCCCGCCTGTGCTAGTCCCTCCAATAAGGTCGAATACTTCACATGGCTTGACCAGTGGCAGACTAGCAGTCTTGCGTTCGTTGTTCAATCGATCCATGATGCTCTTCAGAATGTAAAGCGTTGAGAGCCCGCGCACGCCGCCGCCATCGAGGGACAAAAGACAGAGCCCTGTGCTATCCAGGGGGTTTGGCACCTCGTTGCTTTGCGCCGGCATTATCTACTGCATAGCTAGATTTGCTAGGGCAGTTCAGATATGATCAACGGAAAGGAATGAATTGAAGCAGGTTTTGGCGGTACGAAAAGGAGTGGGCGATGTCCGGCTATTTAGCTGAGGTGGTTTTCAGCTGAGGCTGTAGATACGCGCCCAAATATGCCAAGACCTACCCCACGTGCCCCCGCAATCCACTGGATCAACGCCGCCAAGGTTCAGCTACGGACCGTTCCACAAGCTGGTATGGCCAGTCCAAATGCGGTCTAAGTCTTTCATTCCCAAGACGATTATGACAGCAGCGGGGGTTATGCCTTTCATCTAAACATGGTGCTAGAATAATCACGTAGAAGAAGAGCATTTTGTCATTTCGCTGAAATTTGTAATATATTAATTACTATTGCGCCTTCATGGTAAACCCTCACTTACACAGCACCAACTCAGGTAACGGCTTCCTTGTCAAGAAGTCTCAACTCAGGGAGGACGAATCAGCTGGTCAAAGGGTTGGATGTCCCTTATGGCAATAACCAAAACTCGCCAATATTGACAAAATGATTTCTCTCCTTTGATCTCATTCACTCCCTCCCATGCAAGGCAGACGTTTGTCATCTCATCAGCCTTTGCCACTCTCATATGGTTGAGCTTCCCCGGAGTCTCCGAATAGTCCAACCAAAGCCCCGGGAAAGGGGACCTGATACCATTTGACGGTCTTCGATCTACATCTCGAATTTTTCCGGGAAAGAGACCAAGGAAATCCCCTGGCGCCGCGGCAGCTAGTGTGGATACGGAAAGGAGTTTCGTTGACGCAGGCTTGTTCCCGATCACTCTCTTTCCAGATTCCCCATCGTAAGGGACCAAAGTCACGAAAACAGACTTATTACAGTTATTTTCGCCCCTGATGCCATGATAAAGGACATATTGATTTGTCCGTCCAGAAGTAGCTATTGAAGTATGGATAATCGAGAGATTTTCGTGCTCTGGGCCAGACTCATCTGATATTGTGAGGTCATCACACCAGGCGCCGGGTCGCACGGTACGAAGTCTGTCGAAGATTCTGCCACCCTTAATGTCACACTTACTAGAGAAATCGCCTCCTTCCTGGGCTATCACTCTTCGGCGAAGCTGCTGGAGAGGGAAGTCGAGGATTTGATTCCATGCAAGTAGAGTGTCATGTTTCTTTGTGTTGCGAAAGAAGTAAGTCTTGAATTCACTGGTCCGGTAGAGAAGTAAGGTAGTTAATCCGTGGTTTCGGAGGTCAAATAGGAGCTTCCAGTAGGACGTCCATTTGAAGATGTTGTTCCTGCTCGAGCCATATCCGAGTGCCAGGATGAGCCTCTTGGCCACAGTTTTTTCTTGTGGAGTGATATTTGTTTTAGGTCCTGAGGGTTTGGGTAGATGACCAACCATTCTTGCGCGCTGCTGGATCATAGGCCAGTAAAATGTCTCTTTCCACAACGTCCGTTATTGAGTTTTGGTACTATTAGCTCTGTCTTTCTCAAGCTGCTTAATGACCTTTTCGAAATCACTCTCGTTTCTAAATTCACCCGTCAGTTCACTGGGTTCAGACAGTGTGTTTTGTAGTTCCTTCTCAGCGACGCCCTTCAAGTCCAGGCGCACAATTGCTTGCTGTGTTTCCTTCCTCAAGCGATCTGCGTATTGCTGGTGGTTTAGTTCCGAAGCAAGGCGTGCTGAGAGCGTCATATTCATTTGCTGTCGTTCTTCGGCGATACGCTCCAAGGTATTCCTCTCGTATTCTCCAAGTCTTTCCTTCTCAGCGAAGAGTGCTGGTTTTGATGTATTGCGCGTAGACTTGGCACAGTTTGTTGCAAGACTTGTTACGATCTGCGAGTAGTCTATGGATGAATCCTCAAGCAGGTATTCTGACACGCCTGGCACAATGAGATCGGGTATTCGGGTTGTGTCAGTTAATTCCGCAAGTGCTTTCATAACAACCCCCAACGTAGAGCCCGATTCGTCAAGAGCTGTACGCTTCACCAAACGAGTATGTGTAGCTGCAGTCAGTAGATTTTTGTTTACGGGATGAGGCTCAGCTTGATGGGAGTCTGGGACTGCTGTTGTCTCTACCGCCAGAGACTGTTCGGTCAGGACTTCCTCAAATAGCTGGCTAGCCTGAGCCGGGGGTTCAAGGTCAGTTCGATAAATAGTTCCATCGACTGAAGACCGCAACGTGTCCTGATCCAGCACGTGGCTGGTCGAGCTCCGTGTAACAGGAGACTTAGGGAAATACCCGTCCAATATAGCCAATCCATCATCATAAGTTACAACAGGTATATCATCTTCGTTGAAAGGTTCTTCGTTGTCCTGTGTCTGGACAGCCGCTTGCCAGAGGGATTCGGTAGCACTGGGATGATTCGCATTCGTCGAAGTCTCCGAGTTCTCTGAGGCGTGGAAGCTGTCGTGAGAAGTAACAGTCATACCCAATTTATCCGTGGACGGCTTGCTACTGATGGAAGTTTCCCCAGTACACTCACCAGCGCCGGATCTGCTTGTAAAATCATTCTTTAGATGATTCTCACCAAGCATTTTGCATATCTTAGATCTACGCGCCCCGGCGCTTGTTCCTTGCATAGCAGTATAGCATCGTTTCGATCGAGCCGCGAGGCGTCCAGATATACGGCGAGATTCCATAAGTTCGGTCTCCGCCGTTGGAGGGCTAGGGGGAGGAGTCGATGAAGGTGCGAATTCAATCGGAGACAGAGACCGGGTCACGAATCCAGTCCGCTCGCCAGAGTGTTGCCGAACGAACGGAGCATTAGTGAATTGAGTAAAAGTTGGTTGTGTCTTCACTTACTCGTTTGACCAAGTCGGATTGTCAATTCGCGCATTGCTTCATCGTTAACGTCGGGAATGTGAAGGATACGCAGCATATCGCGCACTTTCGGCGCCAATAAGTCAAGAGTGGACTCCATAACCGTTTTGAGAATACGCGAGAAGGTGCTGAGCAGCAGGGTGCAAGAACGCTCTGCACAAATCGTGATGGCTTGAACATTGACTCAACGGTCTTTGGGTTTTGGGTGATGCGCGACATGCCCGCTCGCCAAGGCTTGCTTACTAAGCGATGTTTGAGCCATCATACATTACCCCACCATCGTACCTGTATGCACGGACCACATCCAGCCGTCGTGGGCAGCCCATATGTGACTGCACCTGTGTATCCTGTAGATAATGCAATCAACGAGATATCAAGATGCCCTTCCGCCGCAGTGAGCCGAGGCGATATCGAGCCCAAACCGCTCCAATGGGTATTCCACAGTATCGTAGACAGCCTCGATCGCAATCATCGTCGCAAACAAGCAGTGATGCATACGATCACTTAGGTGACTTGTCGCCCTCCGAGCCATCTGTGCCCCTCCTACCGGCGCATATTCCGGGCACTCAATTGACAGGCACAGATGAGGAACCATCATCTGATAAGGAACCAACCATTGTTGACCTTGCACTTCGGAACCACTCCATGGACCAGGACACAGAGAGTAACCGTAGTAATACTCACAGTCAGCGAGAAGAGACATCTCAGCCAGATAAACTCCAACTGCTCCACGTAGATAAATGGGAGGAAGGAGAGGCATATGATGAGCTCGTTCCCAGCTGCATCCACTACTCGATTGAATGGAAAGTTACATTCAACAATAAGCTAATCTCCAAGGATACAGAGCAGAATCTTGTCCTAGCACCGATCTTCTACTGGCCCTTGTTCCTACAACCCAAGTTAGAGAAACTCCTCTGCAAGAAGCTGCCATCAAACAAGCGTGTAAGACCAGATGATACAAATGTGGTAATTTCAGTGACAGATCGGTCAGAGAGGGATCTTACAAAGCGATTTGACGAAACCGACATTGAATGGCCAGTGATAGAGAAGCAGCTCGTAGCTTGGGGAGAGCTCTTCCGCGCTGGTAAGAAGCTGAGGTTGGATATCTCCTTCAACTATATAGAGACAGGCCAGCTTCAAACCTCTTCAGGAAAAAGGGGTGACAAACGAAGTAGATCTTCTGCTACGTAGCAGATGCATACAGAAAGACACACTCAATTAGATGCTGAAGAAGCAACCATCGGGGAACCATCGGTCTGGCGAGACGTCTATGCTCTTATGCATTGTAAGGGCCGCTCTTGCCATCTTGGGCCTCATTGCTGGGAGGATCCAGTTGGAAAGAAGCACTATAAGCTGAAAACTCATCAACTAAAGGCTCTGATACGTCACGTGGAGCACGGCGGCCATTTGCGGACACAAGATGACGTCCCCGAAGGAATCCGGGAGCAGATATATGCAGAAGAGCAACAGCGACTTGAAAGGCATCAGAGAGCTGCTCCTGTAACTTCTTCGAACATTCCTCCCATCAACATCACTAACGTGCTGCCTGGGCCATCTTCTCAATCATTGATGCCGACCTTAGCTATGGCAAATCCACAATCTATCCCTTCTCGTTCTGCTGAGACTATAATTGAACTTCTTTCAATCCCTGGGCTCCGAGATATTGCTCTGAAGGAATACACAGTCTGGCAGCAATCACAAGTTAGTGACGATATACTGAAGGCTGAATACATGAATGCCTACAAGAAGGCAATGGAGGCTGGTTTGGACCTCGAATAGATTCACCAGGACCAAAATCCCGACTTTTTCATAAGCAAGGACAATGATAAAAATCAGGTTAAAAGCGTAAGCGTAAGGCCAGGGATTGCACGTCGTTTTGTAACAGATATTCCATACTGGGTCACACAACAAAGGCGTTTTGGTGGGACGCATGAAGGATGATATTTATAACATACATTAACCTATTAATATAACTTAGACGACTTTTGCATTTACCAAGAAGAATAGACCAGGCTGGGAATATTCAAATTGTCTACCAAACTTCAATATAGTTCTTCAACTGTTATTCCAGCATGTCTAAAGTGACCTTCCGCGCTACTCTTCTTATCTCCAACAACATCAATACACCATTCTAGAAATCCAGCAAAGTCTTGTTCTGGACAGTCTTCAAATACCTGCCAGTGTTTCTTAATAAAAACCTTCAGTTCAGCAAAGAATTCCTCAATAGGATTCAGATCAGGAGAATACAGCGGCAGATAGACAAGCTTGACACCTGCATTGTTGCACATCTGCTCAATTCGCTCTATGCGGTGGAAGGAAGCATTATCAATAACAAGGACAGATTTCGGTTTCGGCCATCTGCCATAGTGGGGAAGGAGCTGTTCAAGGAAATCTTCAAAGACGTCACTATCTATAGAGCCCTTGAAAATACGGGCGAGAAGAATCCCGTCTTGCGAATAAGCTGGTAGAATTTGGTATCGTTGGCCCCGGTGAAACTTCGAGATGTGAACAGGCGCTACACCAAAAGGAGCCCAGCCCGTTCGCCTGAATCCGATCAACTTGTCGCATCCAGACTCATCAATGTAAACGAGATGATACGATCGAAAAGCGGATAAGTTCCGTAGATAAAAATCCCGTAGGTCTGGACTTCGCTCTCTCGCCACTCGGCGAGCAGTCTTCTTTGACCATTTTCTTGCCTTCAGAGCCCTGCTAATGCTAGATGTCGACACCAGAACATCAAACTCGTCCCACAGGAAGATTACTATTTCCTCCAGGTATAGTCCAGGCTTCTCTAAAAGGTGTTCGCACAAAGCATCAATCATCAGAGGTGTGATTGAGCGAGGTCTCCCACCACCGTTCGGCGGGGCTTTCGTGGTCCCGTAATGACGAATGTTTGAACGAATTCCTTTGACCGAACGCTCACTGCACTCTGCAGCCTCTGCTATTTGGTTAGTCTTCAGCATCTTATCCAGTATCATGTCTCGGATCAGGTCGTGCTTTGAAGAAGTGAGGTTGGGTGCCATGGCTTGGTCACAGTCGAGTCTGACTTCGACAACAATAATGGATGTGTTCTGACGAGTTGGGGAAGGTCATTAGATGAGCCATTGGCCCTTCGACGCTAGTCTACATTAGGCTAGACCGCTGTCCGATGCCCCCCATAAGCGAGACTTCGAGTTTGTGGTTACTCTGACAATGGGGAAGCCAGTTTTGCAAGCGACTGTATTGGGATAGAAAGTAAGATTTTCATAGCTATGGTTAATAGAACTTGGTAAAGAGAAGCAGTTATAGTAAAAAGCGAATTGCGCGTCGCTAATTTTTTAGTTAACTTTTTTAAGCGGCTCCACTTCTAGACGCTTGTGGCTGTATCCCCCTGCCCAGTTGTACTCCAAGGTACCGCTGCTAACCACGGAGCAGAGCGAGGGCAGAATTGGCGGGTTACCCCACTCCATCGATCCCCTATCCTTCCTTTCTTTTTTTCAATCCCGCTACAATTAGCGCTTTCGTATTAGCGATTATAGCGCCGCAACTAAGTGCTGCACAGAATATTTTGATTAAATTTTTACTAAAAAAAGGTTTCGAGAATAAGCTAATAGCTTTAGAAGCCTCGTGTAGCGTACGCGTCGTTTAAAGAACTCGTTTAAAGTAGTTCGAAATGCCTACTTTAAAAACAAATCGCGTTAGCCGTCGTAGCTATATTATATCATCGATGCAGAAAGCTTTTTATAATATACTAATCGAGTAGTGTGGAAGGGGTTGAGTGCACTCTAAAAGGCGGAGGCAAAAGAGGTGAATTAGCCTATCTATCTGAAGTATTGCAATCTGACTATATATACCCTACACTAGTCACGTGACCAGCATATGTGTCCTCATTCCCTTCCTTTGCACGTGACCCCACCACACTACTACTATCGTACCCGTAGAAACTAGGCCTGAGTTACGATTCTCCTTGGACGTAATCTAGTAAGGGCGTCTAATAAGCTTTAGTTTTTTATTGAATATTTTGATTTCTTGGATTACTAGGTCCGAGTTTAGTTCGTCCGCAGTATCGAACTCTCGAATAGAGATCCCGTGTATAATGACTTTATACCAGAGCTCTCCTTTTTTAAGGCTAGTTACTAAGGGAAGCACCCCCTTGATAATAGCCTCGTTTTGAATTAGAAAGTCCGCATTAAACTCAGGGGTAGTATTAACTACAATATTATCCTTAATCGAAAGAGAGATAGTAGAGATAACTAGCCCTTGTATTCCCTTTGATTTGAAAGCATTATTAAGCAAATCGCGAATTCGAATAAACGAAAAGGAAGTGGCTTGTACTTTTTTTTTTTTTTTTTTTTCCTTTTAACGTGCTGTATTAGTTCAAAACTATATAGCACGAGCCCGAAGGCCACGATACTATGTATATACAAGGAGAAACTAGCAAAACTCCTTTTTGCCTTGATTATTCGATCCCAGTATATCTAATAGTCTTGATTCCTTAGATAAGAGACCCCCTTATAGCCTCAGGAATAAACAAGCCTCTCTAGGTCTCTTTGACGTAGTGTATATATGCGTGTAAAGAGGTTCTTAGACAAATAAAGTCGCCTCGGGTCCCTTATTCCAGTCCCCCCCTACACTATTGCACCTAGACCTTTGCCGACCGAGTATCAAGCTAGTATT
>VXCB01000306.1:0-11684 GCA_009613015.1 Mollisiaceae sp. DMI_Dod_QoI | reverse complement strand
CTTTCCTAATTTATAAAGTATTATTTTTATAAAATTAAATTTTTTTTCAAAATATAAAATTTTAAAATTAGAAATAAATAAAATATATTTATATTATACTTTTTATTATTTATAAATTTATTTAATTCTTAAGTACTATTTTTTTTATTTTTTATAAAATTAATATAATAATAATTTTATACTTCGAAATTTTACAAAAATATATTATTTTTAAAAATATTTAATTTATATTATTTAATTTATATATAAATTTTAATAAAATTGAATTTATATAAAAATAAAAAAATTATAAAATAATAAACTTTTTATATAAATATAAATTATTAAAATCGATAAAATTAAAATTATATTAAATATATTTATCAAAATTATAATAAAAATTATAATACTAAAATTAAAATAAGTAGTATTTATATAAATCGATTAAAAAAATATATATTTACTTTTATAATATAACTTTTTCTCGTATTTTGATTTTGTATAATGCATTCTAAAGTGTAAGAAAGTGTGTGCACTCTAACGTTTTTACCAAACGGTTTCTACTAGAGTGTGCACTTATTTTCACTAGAATGCAATGCGAAGTTTTTTTTTGGTGGTTGCACTTTGCTTGCACTCGCGAACCAAACGGACCCTATATGCATGACTAGGTGACACAAGATGGATTGCCATAGGCAGAGCCCGAAGAATGGCTGACAGACCGACTCCTTTCTTATATTAAGACAATCGCTAGAGTTTCGCACTATTCAAACGGCGATTAGCAGGATAAGGATAGGTCACAGTGCATCAACTCCCAGGAAGAGCAGTTAATTGATCATATTAACAGGCTTCACTCGATAGCCACACCGCTGATATAGCGGTGCAATTAACAAGTGCGAAACTCGAAAATCTGGCGAGGACACCAAAAAGCGTAAAAACTCAAACTCTGCCAAAGCAAAGATTCTTTTACCATACTTTACTCCTTATACTTTATAATACTTCTTTATTTAAATTTATTGTTTTAATATTTAATATATTAATTTACTTCAAAATAAAGATTTATTTAATAAACCTACTTTTTTGAGCTCGGAATTTACAATTGTCGATGATGTATCTATGCTCTCTTTATTTCTTAAAAAAGCACTGCAAAGAATTCCAGCAGCCACACCAACATTCAAGCTATCAACAGTACAGCTCTGGCCACATCCCTGAATATACACTTCCACGTCTGCTTTGCTCCTTAGATTCCAGCGCAAGCCCTCGCCCTCACTCCCCAACATGAGAATGCTAGGTGAACTAAACAGGGGATACCCAAGTTCATCAGTTGATAATGATTGTGGCGTTGCTGTAGTATTGTCCCTTGAAGGCGCTACGCCTGCAAACACCTTCCAGCCAGCACGCCTGGAGTCCACAATGAAACCAGCAGGAGTACTAACTGAAAATAACGTGACGTTTTCAGAAGCACCGGCGGAAGCTTTAAGAACTATCGGAGTGAATGGCGCGCTGTTTCGAGTCGAAATAGCAATGGCGGAGACCCCGAGGAAGGCAGCTGAGCGGATTATTGAACCAAGATTGCCTGTATCCACGATACCATCTAGTAGAAGGACCAATGGGCATCTTGAATTCTTTGCAGGTTCTTCCACAAAATTATCTGTTCCGTTGATGGCAGCTTCTTCTCGTGACTGGTAACCCAAGATGACTTCATATCGCATTCGGCCTTCCCCTGTTGTGAGTTGTCCTAGGCTTTTGACAGGGAGCCGTGGAAGTGGACTTGCTTCTAGGATGTAACCATTATGCGGACGCCCTGAGCTCAATTTTTCCATCAGACGGAGCCCGTCATTCTCTACATTCACAACCTCAATACCACTCTTTCGTGCTAATCTTTCAAGGTAGTTGTCCCGCTCATTAGATTCCCTGTTCTCCCCGCTGTAGATGTAGAGTTTGTACAACTTTCGTCGCTGGGATCTCAAAGCTGCTTCCACTACTGAAGTCCCATACAAGAATTCCGAAGCGGGGGTTGTATATGGGATTGACAGAGGCATCCGTTTGTCCGCAGCATGGGTAAGGCGAGGTTGCTCGGTAGACTTATGGGCACGTTGTCCAGAGGATTGATTAAATTTGATCGGAGACGAAGGTTCCCTAAACGATGTCTCCCTTGGTTTCGGCGCAGATTCCTGGTGACTAGAAGTGCCAAGAGGATGCTGATATGGACTGCTGGGTTCCGCACTCAAGTCCCTGGCTTTATGAGCGTGAGAAAAGACTCGACGCCGAGTCTCATTTGAATATCCATTGGAGCTTTTAGCTTTGAACGGTCTCCCGCGAGGAGATAGGGAAGGATAGTCTCTCGAGATAGAAGTAGGTCGCTCTTGAACATTCGATGGCCGTGCAAAAGTAGTCGTGCCTTCGTACGAAGATCGTTCGCTGAAAGTTGAAGATCGATTTACGGGGATCATCTCTCCAAACAGAGGTCGACTGCTGAACTTTGAGAATTGTCCCCGCATCTCAGGTGTGTCTGTTGAGTCCTTTATGTTGAAGCGGGACTGGCCTGAGCTCCTTTGTCCATATGCACCACCATATCTCTGCCCAGGCCTAAACCCTCTTGATCTGCTCGTAGGTGTACGCCACACGTCTTGTCCTTGCTGCCTCTTTATAGGCTTTTTCGTTGCAGGAGTAGATTTTCGTAGAGCACGTTTAATAGCAGTGTTGACCGAGGCAGCTTTTCCGACATGGTAGAAACGTATCCCCTTGGACAGAACATTGTTGATCATTGCAATTGCAATTGCTTTGGGTAATCCATAAGCCCCTTAAAAAGATCTGGACGAGAAGCGAGGCTGAATTGGCGACTACTGCGCACATAGAAGTAGTACTGCGTTGTGACCCTTATCGATAAGGAGACCTTCATCAATGCGCGTCGCGTCAACCTCGTCCAAGACAGCGTGTCTCATAGCATCAGCAATCAATCGTGCCTCGCAGCGTTACAGCATCTCATGTGCCAAAGCCAGAGCTACAGGCAGTGTCAAACTTGGGCTAGAGGTAGTATATGCAAGATAAGAAGTCGGTAAGGATTGATTCTTGAGTCCTTTGCTGAGGACGTGCTAATAGCTTTTCTCTAAGTCAAGGCAACTTTCCACGCGTTTAACATGGCGTCCACTCGTCATGTTTCTGATTCCGAATCAGATCCTGATGTGTCGCAAATCGATATAATCCACACACCGGATCCAGAGGAAGGATGTGGGGAACGCTCTCCTCCTCGATCAGTCCTTTCTCATAGATTCCGAACCTCACCTGCAGCCCAGTCTGCCCAATCTGAGCGCAGTGGAAACTCGGTCGCAGTGTTAGTACCTGCTCCCGATAGGCCATGGGAGTACCAACCATTTCAGGGGGACACAACTGTTGATACTATCCTGGAAGAAATCGAGAGCCCAGATGGAGTCTACCGGTACAAGATCGAGTATGAGGATGGAAAGCAAGAAGAAGTGAGTATGAATTTCTACTTTGCCAACTATGCTAGTTATCCAGCCTTCGTTCTGAAGAGAACTCCCATGAGGTTAGATTAGTTTCTGTGCCTCATGAGGATTTGATATTCGTACAACTCCGATTCGAGACATCCTGTTAAAGCGGAATACGGTATTCTTCGTGTCCTGGGACACCCAGCGAGCGCTGCTTACTAGTCCGCAAATGCCGTCTGTTTGTTATACTGTGATAGGTAGTGCACGTATCGCCTAGAAAAATTGCACGGCCTACGGCTGCGTGGGGTTTGTAGAAGCAACCGCACCTACTAGAACTTGACTAGAGAATTTGGATAGTAAGTTATGTTACTGTAAAGCGACAAGTCCTGAAGCTATGGTCTAGGGCTTGAACACTACACTCAGGCTTTTAGTAGTTGTTGGTGCTCAATACACACATTGCTGGTAGATTACCTAGGCATAGCTATATAGCTAGGCTATCAAGAACATGATTATGTTCGTTCTTATCTTGCGAGTCTGCAACTCTGCTTTGCACTTGCGACCTTCTGTCTCGTGGCCTATAAGCGCGTCTTTTAGTGAAGATCATTGCTATTTGGAACGCCGTTCTTCATATGACTGGCCCTCTCTTCAGTTTTATGTCGGTCTTTAGTGTAACCTGGACTGTTTACGGTTCGTCTGTTCCACGTGATATTTATCAGATACGAGGCGGGTGTTGCCAACCTTGGAACCTCCACCGTTTTGTATATTATCTTTCCTTCTTGTTCATCTACAAGTTTCATCCAACAATATCAGCACGTGTCCTCTTTCTCCATATTGGGTCGCAACGTACTATCATTCTTGATCTCAACTAGTCTATCCATCTCTTTGCTTAGCAACCTTATTGCCTACAGTACGACTTCTAAAGAGCGCTTAGCCTAATCGTTCTCACACTTTTTGTGGACAAGATTTCAGCTTCACCTATTCATCTTCGAAGCCCGCTACTTTGTCACTGTATGTTTCATGTATTCTTCCTATGAGCTCGATTTACTTCCTATTTCATCATCACTTTCAAATAACTTCTCTCATGATTAATACTGACTGTGTGTCATAGGTATCCGTGGATAAACTCCTCACTCTTCGAAATGGTCAAAACGCGTTAGACTTCTACAACACCAAAGACGCCGAAATCTCGGAAAGTAACGCAAGCCTAAGTGAAGAGCCCAGTATGTCTTCAGTCGGCGTCGGTAAAAGGACTCGAGCTAGAAGAGCCAACAATGAGTATGTGGATAGCTCTACTATGCAGATCAACTCAGACGAAGATGAGCTCTACGCGGATCAAGTCGCAACCAAGAGACGTCGCGTCGAGAAGCAGTCAAGTCGTCTGTCAACTCGAAATAGTACGCGCCAAAGCAGCCGCGCCAGGAATAGTGAAGCCCTACCCCAGAAGTTCTATGATGAAGAGAGCTCAGACTCGGATGATATTCTCCCAGCGAGGCGTGCTATCCGACATACCCAAGGAACATCACACGGCACACGCAGTTCAGTTCGAGCCACCCGATCAGCTGACACCAAGCATACCCAGACTATACTCAAGCTCGTTAACAGATCTCCACCATCGTATGCCGATGATGACGGACTCGATGAGTTGGCAGCGGAGGAGCAAGATGACAGTGAAAATTCGGACATCCTCTTCAAACCGCAAAAGCAACAGCGGCGTACAAAAGAGCGCCAAGGGAGACTTCTCTCGAAAGGCAAGAGAGGAAGGCCACGCAGGCATCACAGTTCTTCTTCTTCGCCTGAACGACCGCAGCCGAGTCGGCGCTCCGGAAGAGATCGGGTCATCAAAAGCATGAGAGAACGGGACATGGACGAGGAAATGTATGCCGATGATGCACCTATGAGCAATGGTCCGAAAGTCATTAGCATTCGCGAGATATTCCAACCAATCTCTAAGCATGATCCATTTATGATTCTTCATAACAAGAGCTGCGAGGTTTGTGGGGGCATTGGATCCAGCTCCAACAAAGGCACCAGTCCTTTGGTCTATTGTCAGGGTTGCTCTACCGCAATTCACAAAGTTTGTCTCGGATATCGTAGCGGCAGAGATCACTTGGTCACCAAGGTTGGCCACGAGGATTTCGTTCTACAGTGCCGCAGATGCATTGGCGTTGCCACTAAAAAGGACCCTCTCGCTCCACGATTGGGTGCTTGTCAATCATGCAAAAAGGAGGGATTGACCTGTGCAGCATTCTCGCCAAGGAGGACAGCGAAGCAAGAAGAAAAGCTGAGGGAAGAGAACGACGGCGAGGATCCAGTCACCGAGGTATCTCCAGATCTAATCAACAATCCCGAGAACGTGTTGTTCAGATGTACGTCTTGCCAGCAAGCGTTTCACTTCGAGCATCTCCCGCCTTTGCTTAAACACTCGAAGACCTCCTCAGACATCGAGGAGCTCCGCCGAGATCGTTTTAAGCAGTACGCTCCTCGATGGCAGTGCAAGGAATGTCTCGATACCACGACCAAAGTACAAACATTGGTTGCTTGGAGGCCAGTTAATCAAAAACTTTATGTTGCGGGGCAGGAAGCTGACGACTTCCGTGAGGATGAGAGAGAATACCTCATCAAATGGGAGGACAGATCATATTTCAAATGCACTTGGATGCCTGGCAGTTGGGTTTGGGGTATCACAGCAGCTGTAATGCGAAAGTCTTTCTTCAAGCGTGATGAAGGCGCAAACAACCTTCCCAAGTGGACCGAAGCAGAGGCCATACCTGAAGAATTCCTTCGTATTGAGATCGTCCTTGACGTAGATTACGAAGACGATTTCAGACCTCAGTCAGAGATAGCCGATAAGGCTGCTATTAATATGGTGGAGCAAGTTTACGTCAAATTCCAAGGACTCAGCTATGATGAAGCAGCATGGGAGGACCCCCCGGACCCCAACGATGAAGATCGCTGGAGCGACTTCGTAGCTGCTTACAACGAATATATTGTAGGGAGATACTTCAAGCAGCCTCCCGCTGCAACAATGAAGGACCGAGCTGATACTTTCCGCTCGCTGAATTTTGAGAAGAAGATCGAGTTGAAGAAGCAACCATCCGCCTTGACTGGCGGAGACATGATGCCGTATCAAATGGAAGGCTTAAACTGGCTGTTGTATAATTTTCATCGGAAGAAGAATGTTATTCTCGCCGATGAGATGGGGCTCGGCAAGACTATTCAGATCATAGCTCTCATTGCCTCGCTTGTGAAGGAAAATCCTAAGGTATTTCAATCTTCGATGCTCTCACATTCGCTGACATTGTTAGTGCTGGCCTTTCCTGGTCGTGACTCCCAATTCGACTTGTCCAAATTGGCGTAGAGAGATCAAGAAATGGGCCCCTGGCCTTCGAGTGGTTGCTTATTATGGAGGAAAGAAAGCCCGTAGCATGGCTATGGAGTATGAGCTGTATCCAGGTGGTTGCTCTGATCTCCGAGCTCACGTTGTGGTCACTTCCTACGAAGGGCCCGTTGACGATAGCAGCAAGTCATTTTTTCGCCGAATCAAATGGGCAGGGATGATTGTCGACGAAGGCCAGCGCCTCAAAAATGATGGGAACCTCTTGTATGGTGCTTTAACAGCCCTCAAAGTTCCTTTTCAAGTCCTTTTGACAGGTTTGTGCTTCCATGGTTTCAATGTCTGCTCATTTACTGACTACTACAGGCACTCCGCTCCAGAATAACAAACGCGAGTTGTTCAACTTACTCCATTTTCTTGATACCTCTATCAATGCTGCTGAATTGGACGAAGAATACGCCGAGTTGACAAAGGAGAACCTGCCAGAATTGCATGAGCTCATCCGGCCATTCTTCTTGAGGTACTTAAGTGCATCCACTTCTGTTTAACTATCGCTAATCAAGCCATCAGGCGTACCAAGCTTCAGGTCTTGAAGTTTCTGCCACCAATGGCACAAGTCATTTTGCCGGTTACGATGAGTGTGGTGCAGAAGAGGCTCTACAAGTCAATTCTAGCAAAAAATGGAGAGCTCATCAAATCCATTCTTGGACAAAACAAGGCTGTCCTCAAGGCTACTGAGAGGGGTAACTTAAACAACATCTTGATGCAGCTGAGGAAATGCCTCTGCCACCCTTTCGTCTACAGCGAGGCGATTGAAGAAAAGAATCTAGATGACAACGCGCTACATCGAAATTTGATTGATGCATCTGCGAAGCTCCAGCTTCTAGAGATTATGCTACCAAAACTGCAAGAACGTGGCCACCGCGTTCTTCTATTCAGTCAGTTTCTAAAACAGCTCGATATAGTCGAGGATTTCCTCAATGGCCTCGGGTTCAAGTTCCAGCGCTTAGATGGGAACATTCCAACGCTGGAGAAGCAGAAGCGCATCGATGCCTTTAACGCGCCGAATTCACCGTACTTCGCCTTTATTCTCTCCACTAGAGCTGGTGGAGTGGGTATCAACTTAGCTACGGCAGATACCGTCATTATCATGGTATGGTACATTCCAGACCAGCCCATTTGAACCAGCTAACTTGAAATCAGGACCCTGATTTCAATGTGACTATGTGTTGTCTACACATGTGGTGATTATGCTAACCTCTCTTAGCCGCATCAAGACATTCAGGCACTCTCGCGTGCCCATCGCATCGGACAAAAGAACAAGGTTCTTTGTTTTCAATTGATGACAAAAGACAGTGCTGAAGAGAAGATCGTGCAAATCGGTCGCAAAAAAATGGCTCTTGATCACGCCCTTATCGAAAGCATGGGGGCCGACGACGATACTAATGTGGACGTGGAAACTATTCTGAAACATGGTGCAGAAGCACTATTCAACGAGGATGATCGCAATGATATTCACTATAGTTCGGCCTCTGTAGATCAACTCTTGGATCGAGCCCAAGTCGAAACAACAAATACTGATGAAGACAAAACTGTAGAATCTCAATTCTCTTTTGCTCGGGTCTGGGCTAACGACAAGGGTGACCTTACCGAAGACATCGAAGCTACGGAGCAAGAATCAGCACCCCCAAATTCAGACTTCTGGGACAAGATACTAAAGAAGCGTGAAGCAGAAGCTGCCGCCGAAGCTGCAAGAAATATGCAGACATTCGGACGTGGGAAACGAGCGAGACAAGTGAGTGATGATGTTTACCTATGAAGGATTTTCGCTCACATGACCAGAATGTTGATTATCAGAAATCCAGTCTAGATCCGGATGATGATATGCCCGATTCTTCTCCTCTCAAACAATCTAGCAAACGCAGACAAGCAGACTCCGGGAGCGATCTAGACTTTCCTGGCGCTGGAGACTCTGATGGAGATGATGATTCGGATGTCGGCGGTGCAGTCGACCCCCGAGAACTTCAGTCTAGGCCACATTCAAAATCTGGAACTCCAGTAAGAGGTACAGGAAGAACTCGCGTCCTTACACCTCAGAAACGTCTTATTCCCTCTAAGGCAAAGAATGGACATGCTATAGCAGCTAAGGCTGTAGGCAGAACTATTATTCTGAAGCATCAACCAAAAAATGAAAAGCAGCAAGGATCTGCTCTCAAGTCCAACACCAACAAACCCATGAAGGGTGGCAAAACAGAAAGCTCTGTAAAGCAGCCCAAGACAATGAAAGCGGACAATCTTGGAAGCGACAGGGTCAACGGTGTCGGGCGTTCGGCTACCATTCCAAATCCGAAAACTCTGCAGAGCATTGCGGCTAAGAAAATCCAAAATGCTTTGAGTAAAGGACTATTGCAGAAGAACAAGGAGACTACTGGCGACCTTCAACCAGTTGACTCCTTAACTTCTGCCGCACACAATAGCAGTAGCTCAAAAGCAGAGCCTATCCCAGCCTTAGCCGAGGTAGTTGATAGCATCAAGCCAATCAACCCAGCTAGGGGGCGTTTCAGTCCGAAGCAGCCAAAGCCTAAAGCGACTGTAAGCCGCATGGGACCATCCATTAGTAGCGATGTGTTGAAGTCCGGGGCTCGTGCTCAGTACGAGACTCAATCTATGGCTACAGACCCGTCGCAGAAAACTCGTCCATCTATTTCCAGCACCATTGCACGTTCACATGGCAAAGACGCAAATCTCCTTGTGAATGGCAGTTCTCCAAAGATTGTTGCTGACAAATCATGCACGCAGACAACTTTCAGCGACCTGATCACGGATCAAGTCGAGGGCACGCTCCCAGATCCAGCCCAACACACGTCTCCTCAAACTCCGTCGGTCGGACTTCTGTTGTAATTGGGAACCGTCTGCCGGCCATCGGCTGTGAACACTCAGCTAACCAGCACTCGAAAGGACCCGAACTCTCCCACACTGTTCATAATCGAGGTCATACCGGCCCCAATCCGACAAAACCTATTCTTCCTGGATTCGAGCGTGGCAAAGTTCAGAGAGAACATTCCTCTTCTCAGCAAAGTTCCACCACCTACTGCCAGTCTTGCCGATCTCTTCACACAGCTGGAGAATGCCCTGCACAGAACAAAAGAGTCGAACGTTGTGGCAAATGCGGGGTTGCGCATTTTGGAATCATTCGCACTTGTCCCAATCTCTGCTCGGAAGTTCAGCTACGCCTTCTACTCGATACTCTACGCTACGGAAAGTGGAATGCACCCGAGGATGAGGCTCTCCGTGCAGTGTTAAGATTGGAGCTCGCCAGAAGACGGCAGCGGGGGAAATTTTAAGTCACCACGTCGGCTCCGTTCTTTGAATCCCCCATGTTGAAGTACATAATTTTCCTCCTATTCTCTACAATGGTCTATGCCCCAGATTCTTGCATCTCAGGCTCTAAGATAGTGATGTCTCCTGTGGGGGATGAGACACTTACACTAAAACTCGCACAGACTGGGGCTCGGGAGGAGGTCTTCTCTAGATACCTTTCCCATAAAAACTCATCACTTCCGTAATGATATTAGAGACTTCGTCTTTTCAAAGTCTACCGTGTCATTAATATCGCTCGTGATGTTCCTTGAATTAATTATGCCAGATATCATGTTCCACTGAGTCAAACACCATCGCCGCCTGAGTGTGCTCGGCATATCGGCCACCTAAAGTTCAGCCCATCCTGTCATCCCAGTCGAGGGTCATGTCCCATCCGCATCGCCTCCCTAGACCTTTCCACCACCATTGACGACGGCAAGGGCATCACCCAGATCATAAACCATGTTGGCTGGGCCGCTAGCATGCACTATCATTCGATACCAATAAATCGCTCGGCCGTATAAAATAAAATAAAATAAAATAAAAAACTGCCTCAAAAGCCTCAGGTGCCGATCCAAAGGAAGGTTCCAAGACAAGCTATCATCCAGCATGCGAAATGATTATAATAGGCCCAACAACCGCCAAAATGCAGCCTGGGAGAAAGTAATGAAGTGTGATTAGGGATATAAAGAGGTGGATTGGTAGACATGAATTCATGTCGGAGAACCTCCGGCGGCAGGGTTCAAAGACAGCAAAGATAGGGGCACTTGCTGTCTGCTAATCTGTTTAGGAACCCACCAAGCTCAGTACAGGTGATCATAAGGATGAATGCTTACCCCTAGTGATCTATGTCTTGAAATCAATCCCCGACGAATATATTACGAGTGCTAGCAAATGATGCCCGCATTCAGACGATGGAGTGATTCAGGGGTTTGGAGACCACCAAGGCCGCTAAGCGAAGATTGAGGTCGAGGAGCCCCGAAACAGAAACAGTGCTCCAGCTTCAGGCCAGTAACTGAACCATCGAGGGCCACGGGAGTTGGGAGTGTATAGCGTGGGGCAAGCAAAGGCCAAGATATCCCGCCCATAAGCCTAGCATATATTCAGATTCAACTCAAATCTCCTGTAAATTGCTCAAAGCTGCTCGAGCGTCATTTGAAGTATTGTCTTTGTGCCTCGATGTTTCAGCCTATGGTGAAAGCTCATTTAGTCCGCCTCTAGAGATTAATATCGTGAGACGGACGACGTCGGTTCTAGTGCATGGATCCTAAGCTTTGAATGTGCACCATATTCTCATCTATCATGAATGTTTCTAGGAATGACTGTGTCGAGCAATTATAATGGTAAGATAGGCCTTTGGAGGAAAAAGTTGCAGAATTCGCAATAGAGAACGAGCAGCAGCAGAGACAGCAAGAAGGTAAGTGTCTGAAGTCAGGTGATGTACGAAAGGGGGTTTCAGCAAATGATGAACACCCCCTTGTTTCTGCCATTGCCAAGACATCCAAATCAAGTAGAAATTATATGCTGCTTTAATGCACTACCAATGCGTTTGTGCACCTTTTCTA
>VXCB01000305.1:0-11730 GCA_009613015.1 Mollisiaceae sp. DMI_Dod_QoI | reverse complement strand
TAGGGGGGGACTGGAATAAGGGACCCGAGGCGACTTTATTTGTCTAAGAACCTCTTTACACGCACATATACACTACGTCAAGGAGACCTGGAGAGGCTTGTTTATTCCTGAGGCTATAAGGGGGTCTTTTGTCTAAGGAATCAAAACTATTGGGTGTACTGGGATCGAAAAAACAAAGCAAAAAGGATTTTTGTTAGTTTTTCCTTTGTTATACACAGTACCCTGGCCTTCGGGTTCGTGCTACATAATTTTGAATTAATAAAACACATTAAAAAAAAAAAAAAAAAAAAAAAAAAAAAAAAAAAAGTGAATTCTTCCACGGCCCAAGCTCTTCAGATAGTAAACCCAGTTGAAGAGCGGTTGTCCCAAAAGCCAACTAGGATACATCAGGGAGATTTCGATACCAGAAGTCAAATCGTGACTGCTTCTGCACTTCTAGATGCCGTTGAAGGTGCTCACACGCGGATCGCGAAACATGTCATTCGCACGCCAACTATACGTCTACCGTGGCTTGACCGACCTGGACTAGAGGTATGGGCCAAGTTGGAATCTCAGCAGCACTCTGGTTCTTTCAAATATCGCGGTGCAATAAACGCACTGAGTAGGAGCAACTCAAAGTTTATCATCACAGCTTCGGCAGGCAACCATGGTCTAGCTACGGCAGCTGCTGGAAAGCGCCTTGAGAAGACTGTCCAGGTTATTGTTCCAACCACGGCTTCTGATCTCAAGATAAAACGTCTTATGGTCGACGCCAACGTCACTCTCCTTGGGCAGGATCTGTATGAAGCGACCAGAGAAGCCATCAGAATTGCTGCACTCTCATCATCAGATAGCCAGGAGGAATATCATTATGTTTCGCCGTACGCAGAGTTCGACGTTGCAGCCGGAGCAGGGACGTTGATTATGGAGGCAACTGAGGACGCTGGACTTTTCGACAGCATTATCCTCCCTCTTGGAGGCGGTGGTCTTGCAGCGGCAATCGGTTCGTGGTGCTCTATACGATCGCCATCCACAAAATTGATCTGCACCCATCCGGAGATATTTGGTAGACAATTCGAGTCTGTGAAATCGATCTCATCGGAGCTCCTTCGCCCGACCTCGCCGACATACTCGGATGGACTAGCAGTACAACTCGTCGAACAGACTCCGTTCGCTGGAATCCTTGATTCTACCATCAGTCGCGTCGTTCAGGTCTCGGAATATGACACGACGGTGGCCATCGCGCACGCTTTACACTTGCAGTCATTACTTCTTGAGGGCTCGGCGGCAACTACAATAGCTGCCCTCATGACACCTGAACTCGGGAAGTACCGTCGAGGGCGGATCCTGCTGGTACTAACAGGAGGAAATATCTCATCCAATATAGTTGCTAAAGCTCTCGTAGCTGACGTGCCGAATCCGGGTATCCGCCAAGAACTTGGTTTGCGCCATATAATCAACTCTGTTGAACGTCATGGAGCCATTTCGATGAAGCGAAATGAGAATCCTTAGACTGGAAAAGATAAGATTCCCCTCTTAAACGCCTGGAAGAGCTTAGTAGCACGACTCGGCGAATCTCTGAGATTAACGAAGGAAAAGTTCGATAGGCAGCAAGTTTTAGTTTAGCAATTGGGCCTTCAACGTGATAGCTGGTCCATGTTTGTCTTTACTGAGATGCACTAGCAAACAGCGGATTTGTTCCATCGCTTTAAGGAGGGTTTGAAAATGGCAGGATTTGGAGAAGTCGTTCACTAGGCTACGGAGGAACGATTTCGAATTCTCATTTAGCTCCAGGCCATATTGGGATCCTTATTCGAACGAGCAAATGCCGCTACGGATCAATTACAAAGAGACTGGTTCTTTGATACCGAAGCTCAGCACGCAAATGCTTGTAACTACGATCGATATGGCTCGCCGAACCTGCGCAACTTAGAGCAGAGGTTCTTGAGCGTACTCGGGCTGGGTGATCGCACGCCTGTGGAGCTTCTCCTCATTTCTAGCGGGATGGCAGCCTATTAAATCATATAGAATTACCTCCTGCAAATCCTGGCGCCTAACGATATTATCGTCCTTCCTCCTTACATTTACTTCGAGGCGCTCGAGCAGTTGCAGGGCTTGAAACATCTTTGTATAGTACACGCACCAACCTCGACCGTACAAGACATTATTGAGACCGCCGAGAGATATAACGCCCGTGCCGTCTTTATCGATCTAGTGGCAAATCTCGTAACTTTATCCGTGTCCGACGTTCGTTAGTTCGCGAGGACGATGTCCACTCGGCCAGGCTGGGGCAGCCGATATGTTATTATCGATGGGACCATGGCATGCATTGGTTTGATCTTACATGCTGCACAAACTCTCGATGTTCCACTTACGAAAGGTGTCAGCTTTGGCTTTTCAACATCGAGAATATCTTCTGCTTCATCTATAGCTCAAGGCTCTGATCCTTTCCTTCGAACCTCGGTTGGGCTTGACATGGCCCAGATAGACGATTTAGCGGAAGCCATTCTCACTGGCGTGAAACGATATGTTGCCGTTTTTGATGGCACCCGGGAAGCAGGAAGTGGTAAGTGTCATTCAGGTAGCGGCAGCGACGCTACTTTTTAGTCGAAGCATACCTGGCTTCCAGATAATCATGGCTTCAGCAAACAGATTTTGTTATGGTAGCTTCATACTTACGTCAGAGTTTGATCATATTGGTTTTCTTGCTTCTCGATGCCGTGAAGTGAAGGTCTTGACTGGGCTTCCATATTGTGGAATCCAAGATGGATCTTTGTTCCCGTGACACACCAGATATAAGAAAATGTGACTGGCGCGATGAATTGTGAAATTAATAATATTTATAGCGGTGATGTTTCAAGTAGTTGATCCTCATGCCTTCCATCGTAACACCACGACCTCCATACCATCAAGCTCTATTGATTCTAACCCATCCCTTGGATTGACAATCTGCTTTGGTAGTATAATCCGTCCGATATCTTCACATCCGTTACGAAGATAAAGCGGTAGCCCTTTGGTAGAGGCATCGCCAAACACTGGGACATCTTCCTCCCACGCCCTAATGCTATACCACTCCACCAGTTTCTCGCCGAACCCTCGACGCTGGTATGCTGGATCTACCGCCAGGGTTCTGAACTCAATCCTACTTCTCGAAAGCTGCAGGTATCTAGAATGCACAGCCGACGCCTGATTGTAATAATTCTCAATCGTGGGCCGTGAAATTGCCCGGTTGGGCGCTGTGATTGAGGCCCAGATGCCGCGGAAGAAGAGGAGCAAACGTCTAAGCTCTATGATCTCAACTTTAGTCTTCCATCGCCCGGTCGATCCATATCCACAATACAGGGGGTTCTTACGCACTTTTCAACCGCGAGTCTGGGTTCCAAGATGCGAGCTCGGAAGCGCTACCGTACCTTACAAACGTTGCGAACGCAACGATTCTCCTCTCCTTCTGCATGTCTTGAAAATCCGTATCGCTCTCGAGAGCATCCGATTCCTCCAGCTCAACCACCATTAACACCTTTCCTGGTGATAGTAAGGCGTTGGCCGCCTCATCCAGAAAGAATCGATGAAAGTCTTGTGGATACAGGGTGTGAAGAGGAAAGAAATGAGCGTATATAGGCTCTTGAGCGAACGCGGAAGCTCCTATTCGAGCAATCGCAGGGACATCAAATTTTTCGGCTGGGCGTATCTTCATCTGGAAAGCTGGAAGGCAATTTGTGAAAAGGTTATTATTATCAAGTTCCCTGGGAAATCCGTTGTGAGATTTGGTTGGAAGGATTTTGTAGGAGAGTAGGTTATCTGTGCGTGCCTGATTTGTGGTTATTATTCTTTATCATTTACCGTAATTCTTTTCAAGATAAGTCATAAAAGAGAGTATTACGAGTTAGATCAGCCTAAAAGCTCACTCTGAGAAAAGAGGGGGAATGTGTGGGGGCAAAGCAATCCTTCCACTGACCCGAGCGATAACACCAGTTCAGGTGCAAGCCGACACAATCGATAATGCATCTATGTGTTGTTCCCACATGTGATAGCTATATGCAAGCTAGGCTGTGTCAATGTCATTTCTAATTGGGAATTCTCAAGCTACCAATTTATTCGACTGCTTCATCGCAACCGAGCCTTCAATGCCCCTTGATCTTTAACATCATCTCCTGAGAAAAGAGGTCAAAGGTTAGCAAATTAGTTTCACGTCGCTGCAGCCTTTCCTACTGGTAGCGATGCCGAACTTTGTGATTGCGATAGTCGGAGTATCTTTGTGCCTGCTTGTTTTTTGGGCAAGTAATATGATGAACACTGCCGTTTCTGCCACGAATCTGACTTTCGTTTCAGTACATAGGGGTGGTAATTCATCGACTTTTTTTCCACCCTCTGGCCAAGTATCCCGGTCCATGGTTAGCAAAGGTCTCATCATTGTACGGAGCATACCATTCGTACTCGGGAGACATACACATTGACATATATCGATGTCACGAGAAATATGGTTAGTCAATGTCTCAGCAGGCGCAGTATACTCGTTGATAAATGCAGGCGATGTGGTTCGATATCACCCAAACAGAATTATGTTTAGGACGAATACAGCATTGAAAGGTAAAGGGATTTTTTCTGTCATGAGGTAAATATAGACAATTTGTTCCTGACAAAATTCCAACAAATATATATGGATATGGCAAGAACGTACAGAAGGCTGCAGCATACCATCAATTCCCTACCAAATTTGCGTACAGCACCCACAATGCTGTAGACAAAGATATGCATGCCCGAAAGAGAAGATTGGTCAAGCAAGCATTTTCAGTCAAGTCAATGGAGATATGGACGAATGTACAACGGAGGCAGGTAGATATCTTTTGTAAGGAAATTGGACTTGACGTCAACTCAAACCATCAATCTCCGGAACTCCAATGGAGCCCCCCGAGAAAAATGTCTAATTACTGTGAGTCAACCTCCGGCCTGCTCATCTCCAAAATCTGATAATTAAATCACACTAGATTTATATCTTATGTTAGATATTGTTAGCGACGCCGTGCTCGACGAATCCTTCGAAACTCTTACGACTAAAAAGAACAGATTCATTCTCCAACTAGTCCATCGATCATATGAATGGATAGGTATTGTCTTCCAAGCACCTTAGATTGCACGTTACGATCTGGATATCTATCTCCTCCCAGAACTAGCTCGCGAACGCCAGCGGCTGCGAGATATCTTCCGTGGGCTTCTACAGAAGAGGATTGCGAGAGAGAAAGCAGAGCCCGACATCTTCTCCGTCTACATGGATTACAAAGACCCAGATACCGGCGAGGCATTTCCGCTATATGAGCTCGGCGCGGAGGCTCTGCTGCTATTCGAGGCAAGTACGTCGTCACGCATTACTTCCTCGTTCATTTTCCCGTCCGGGATTGGGCGAGTGTATGATCTCCACGCCTCTCACACTAACATACAATGCAGGCCCTGATGCAACTTCGACCTCACTCACAGCCGCCTTCTTCTACCTCGCGAGGAGCCTAGAGGCTTACCGCAAAGTATGCGATGAAGTGCGCACCGCGTTCAGCAGCGTTCAGAACATCCTGCCTAGTCTGACGCTAAGTGGCTGCCATTATCTCCGCGCGTGTCTCGATAAGGCGATGCGAATGAACCCCGTGAACGGCGGTGCCCTGTGGCGGGAGGTTCTTCATGGAGGCGCCATCATCGACGGGCATAGCGTGCTAGCGGGTGTCGATGTCGGCGTCGGCATCTACAGCATCCATCACCAGCTTGACTACTATCCGGATCCTTACGTCTTTCGTCCAGAGCGCTGGCTCACCTCTGAGAACTCCCAGCATGATATTGAGGTCGCCTAATCAGCTTAGGCTCCTTTCTCCATAGGCGCTAGAGGCTGCGCTAGCAAGCCGGCCGCGATCCTGCAGTTGACTATAAGTCTTGCCAGAGCCCTGTTTCTCTTTGATATGCGAACACCTGCAGATGCGCATCTGGCCTCTGTCGGCCAAGGGAAAAAGGGAGAGGTCTTCCCGCGAAACTTAGAGACGGAGTTTCAAGCGAAAGGAACTTTTTCGAGTATCTTGCATGGCCCGATGCTTGAGTTCAAGTTGAGGGAACATTGAAGCTCGAGAGCAATGTGGCTCGCTATAGGTCACTTTCTTGGAAATTTGAGATCTATTGCCTCTTAGGTTGCGCTTTTGGCCGTATTAACTAAGTATATGATTTGTGGATGCACATTTCAAATCCAATTTAAAAGCATCTTTCTTGTAGTTTAATCCAAGGCGTTCCCACTTATATATTCTCCTTAATTTTGAGGATAAAGCTGGCTGCAGATGCGAATACGCCTCCCTTCCCATCTTCTATTGTTGATTTAATCCAAGCTTTCCTCCCAACGGGCTCCTTCTCCATCCAAGCCCGGCAGACAACCAAAGCAGGGGTTCGTACAGGCTGGTGAAACGTTATTGTCAAGGAGACAGTCACCGCTGCAGTTGGTAGCTCTTTGGTAGCCAATTCGTGAATGGTGTCGTCGAAGATAAGGGAGAGGAATCCGCTATGGCAGACCCCAGGATAACTATCAAGACTAGAGCCGAGTGACAAGAGAACTCGTATCTCGCCCGAAGGAAGATTTTCAGATCGCTGACTCCTGTAAAAGGATTGATGGGCGCGTATGGTTTCGTCGGTCAAGAGTGTCTCGGTGAAAAGAGCATTACTACTCTTTGCCCGCGTTAACAACCGCTCCCATTGTGGATCGTCCATCACTTTCTTACACCACGGCTCAACCAGGTCGGAGAGGGCCTCGGAACGTGTCATGCTCTCTGTGGATGTCGTTTATCGCTAGAATAAAGACGAGGGGTTGATTAAAGTGCTGCTTAATTATCTGATATGCATACGGTCCAGCCTGGCACGATTCGCTTCCATCGAGCTGCCAGCTGAACTGTCTTGAACAAACAACCTGAGATTTAAATCAACCACAGCCGAGAAGCTCGGCGTTTAAAGTCCGGCATATGCAGGTATGACGCTTTCAGTTGCGTGCAGATGAGGAGTGCATCCATCATGCGGGGTGCTGACAACACTTGGCAATGCAGTGGACTTGAGAGCCCGGTGACATTGTGATGGGGATCTTTGCATGCATCTCTCCTGTTCAGATATGCCATGCTGTACTGTGGGTGAAAACATTCAGCACCCTTGTTTCCGAGGTAGTCTCAGATGCCAATTCGCTTCGAATTCGGTTAGTCAGCATCGCTGCTCTGCTCAGGTTCTACTCACTCTCGCCTCACCCTCTGCTCAGGTAGCTCAGTCACGTTCCCCCTCTCTCTTCCAGTAACTAATCATATTTATTTATCATTCGGTTCTGCCGTGCGAAAGTTGTCTGCTCTACACGACCATGTTCAGGGAGACCAAGTCGGCTCCCAGGGAGCTCAAACTGGCGGACCCCCTCGCCGTAAAATATATCCTTCGCGCCAGTGTCTTCGGATCCAATTCGGCTCCCACGCGCTCTGGCGCTCTCTCCATGCGCAGCCCAAACGATGTTAGCATCTGGAGTACTACAATTGCGAGTAACTCTGTTTGAGAGACTGCACCTCGAAGTGGTTGCGTCTAAAATATGATACCTCGACATACTGCCAGATAGCGTATGTGCTTCATCCATACTGTAATTAGGACTACTTTGGCTTGAAGTACTTTCCCATACACCGTAGATTTTGTATGGAAACGGCTCACAGGCTAGTGGCAGTGTGAATGCCGCTTCTCTGTCGAAAGGAGCTTCAGCGACCCTTTTGGTGAGGGACCAGGGAGAATAAGGTTATGACTAATCGCAGAGCCTCAGCTGCAGCATTCCACCCACCAAGATACCTTAAATCAATTAAAAAGCGACTATCACAACACCTTTTTCGATCGGTTAAAGTCGTAGAATACGAAATCAATTAAGCTGACTTGATGCATCTACTTTGCAGAGGAATGCGACCGGTGGAAGTTGAATAGTGGTGTAAAATAGAAGCCCAAATACTTTATTCTAGTATTGAATGACTCTGTATTAAGATAATAAGTCACCACCCTCGATAAATCCTCGAATTTGCTTTCTCTATTATAAACTCTAAATGTAGTTTAGATATATTTAGATATATAGTTTTTCTTTAACTACTTATAAAAAAAGGGAAAATAAACTCCGACTTGATTAAAAAGCCTGTTCAGGATGTTGGTCACGTGCCATAGCACTACGTCATTTACCTTTTGTTCTGCAGTGGACAGACACGTGGTGCGTAGCACGTGACCTTTCCGCCTGTATGCAAGCAGGAGCTACAGCCAAACACAAGTCAGCGGGAACATAGTCGGCTAGTTGAAATAGGAAATCCGCTTGGACCGCGGCGATGTCAAAGATGCGACCGGTTTTTTAAAGACAACGGCGAAGAACGAACCTCAAGTACAAATGGATCCTATCACAACAGAATCGAGCTGCGAGAACAACACAAATCATGGATTGCTGCAGGATATGCTGACGTCTGCGGAAATCCTGTTTGTGCAACACCTCGTGTTCCAGGGGCTAGTTTTTCTGGCTGGATGGAGGATTCGAGGTGTCAAAATTGTGCTTCATTCCTGAACTATCAAAAGAAGAGAAATGTGCCGAAGGCTGAAAGCAAAGAACGACAACCACAAAAGCGGGAGCTGGTAGCTAGGCGGCATGTGTGGACACCGAGGGAAGATGAGACTCTAAAGGCATCCCACAAGGCTGGTATCAAGTTTATGGAGATTGTTGTAGAACACTTTCCACAAATGAATGCCCAAGCACTTAGAGAACGAATTGCACTTCTCAAGACGTATGAACGCAAAGCGCGAAGATCAAATACAGAGAAGGGGATTAGCAAAGCCCTTAACTGGACAGATGACGAGATTCGAGTTTTGAGAAATAGGATAATTGAAAGAAGACCCGCGGAAACCTTAATTCTCCTCTGTCCTCAACGAACCATTACATCGATCAGGACGAAGATGTCATCTTTACGAAGGATCGAAGCGAGGTCGGCTGTCGGTCTGTAACCGAGCTTCTCTAGATTCCCGGCAGACTTCTTTTTACGAGCGCTGGCTGTTTAATAGAGGCCGGCGACAGCTCTTTGAATAAAGTCCTTTCTACAATGCGATTATCAAAAGCTTCTTCCCCATATATGCTTACCTTATAATGAGCCAACACCATATGATTGAAACGCAGAGGTGTCCCCGCCTTCACTGACGCGGCAGCTTTGGCGATTGTTGGGGCGGGGCCTCGGCAATCTGTCAGCGCAATGTGGCATGACCTCAAAATGGCGAAATGAGGTCTATGCCCGAAAGCCAATACTCTGCTCATGGTCCGTCGTAGACTCGTAGCTTGCTGGCATACCCTAGTGTCTAGAAGTGTTCCCTAGCCGCCCGCGCCATATTGTGCACCGCATAAACTTATTACCTAAGCAACAGCTCGTGACCTGATGGACTGGTTCTTTTTCGCTTAAGATTTCAGCTTAGCTTCTCCGGAAAAAAAAAAAAAAAAAAAAATTTTAAAAAAAAAAATTGGTAGCTTCTCTTTGATTGAGCGTGTCCTTTTTCTGGGATTAGCTTCTTGAATAACCATTGTAGGGAGTTACTTACATCCTTAGTGCAGGGGCCATGCTAATCTTCTCTGTATCGTTTCAAATTGACCAAATGCCCGAAGGCGGAAACAATTTGCTTATTTAAATATATGTAGGTACACTAATTCAGATTCCGTACCCGTATGGCCGCTTATTCGCTGGTTTAGCGAGCGCCACTCAGGTGATACCTCATCAAAATATCCCCGCTGTGACCTTGCTATTCAGCATTTGGTAAGCTCGATTTACTGTCTTAAGATCATAGTTCTACATTCATAAGAGAGGACCAGCTCACCGTCGCTTCGCTCCGGCTCGCTGGTGGGCTCCTTCTGTTACAAACACCGTAAGGCCTGAAGACCCGCGGCTCAGAACTGACGCTAGTCAGATAGCACATACCAATGTCAAGAGAAAGGAGCCTTAATTATTGATTGGTCTCTAATCATTTTTGATTTTTGTATGAATTTTGGTACTACCATTTTCATGAGCCCACATTTTCAACGCTGCCGTTTGTCAGGCATCACCGCAATGGCTGCGCTGGAGTCGGGAGCCGAATTTGTTCCCTTTTCAAACTCCAGTGCCTTGAGACCCAAACCGGCCCCTCACTCTAGCGCGCCCATGTGATGCCCCATCGATCTCCCAGCAAACATGGAAATTGCGTAAGATGTAGTGCAACGAACCACCGTGTGGATGAGTAAGCTTACATCGAAACTATTCTTGGATTCGGAGTACTGCAATTGCGTCTATATCTGTTTGAAAGACTACACCTCGAAGTGGTTGCGTTCAAAGTAAGATACCTTAACATACTACAAGATCGCGTATATCCCTTGTTTATGCTTCAAGCGAAAGCAGTCCGGATAGGCATTAGCAGTATTTAAGTTTAGATTATATTGATACTGTAACCGATTCTCTAGGGGGCCAGATGAAGAATCCCATGGGCATAATCCAGCTGACTCATCAGCGTGCTCAGGACCCTTCAGGGTTTGGCTAAGGTTAGGGCAGCGACTGCTCAGGTCGCTTAGTCACGTTCTTGCCCTCCCTTCTAGTGACCAATTATAATTTACTTGCTATTCGGTTCTGCTATGCGAAAATTGTCAACTCTACACGACTATATTCAAAAGAACCAAGTCGGCTCTTAGAGAACCCAAACAAAATCCCCTCAAAAATATATCGTTTTAGTTTTAAAGTAGATTCTTCTCGTAATATAACGTCGCTTTGGTTTTTTCCAAAAAGAATATAGCTTCGCTTTTTCTTTAAAAACTTTACTTTTTCATTCCTTTTTTTTATTAAACTTTATTTATATATCGTAAATTTTTATTTTAATAAAACTTCTTTTATTTCTTTATATAATTATTCTTATTACTTATTTATATTATATTATTCTTATTCGCGATTATTTCTTTTAATAAAAATAAATAAACGAAAGAATTTCGAAAAGTTTCTTAAAAAAATTTAATAAAAAAAATCCAAAAAAAATAAAATTTATATTAATAATTTTAAAGTTTAAAAGTATTATAAATTATTAATTCGAAAAGCTTATTAAAAACTAGTAAATAATTTCTATTAATAAATTATATTTTCTTAATTATATATAATTTTTAAATTAATAAATAAATATATTAAAATAAAATTTAATAATAATATTAATAATAATCTCGAGTTATCGAAAGAATTTATAAAATCTTTTATTAATAATCTCGAGTTATTAAAAGAATTTATATAAAATACTATTTTTAATATTAATAAATTTAAAATTTACGAATTTAATAAAGAAATTAATATTAATAAAATATAAAATTCGATTAAAATATATTAAAAGTATTTTATAATTAATTAGAAAATAAATTATAAATTAATATATTCGAAGTTAATAATTTAAATTAAAATAATATATTTTTTTATATATTTTATAATTTTATTATTTATATATTAATATTAATTATTTATAATTTATTTAAAAAAAGTTATCGAATATAATTAAAATATATATAAGTAAATAATTAAAAAAAAAATTTAAAATTTTTTTTATTTTATTTAAAAAAGTAAATATAAATAATAAATTAATATTTTTATAAATTATTTAAAATAAAAATAATAAATTAAATAAATATTATTATTATAATTTTCTTATTATAAGTAAAAAAGTATATTAAATCGAATTATTATACGAATTTCGATTATAATTTATATT
>VXCB01000304.1:0-11839 GCA_009613015.1 Mollisiaceae sp. DMI_Dod_QoI | reverse complement strand
TCACATGACTACGTCCCGATTCGGCCTAGTCCTCTGGCTTCATGTATATAACCTCGCATCCTCTCGAGCTCTTCTTCACTCTGTGTCTGTATTCTAAGGACGAAATATATGCGGTTCGTCACAAGAAGCGCTTTTAAAGGCTCGTATAGCTATTTAAAGACGATTAAGTTAATTCTCGGCTTCTTACGAGAGAGCTTCGGTAAAATACTTCTTTTGAGAATTTTATATTTTTTATAGAAGTTGCCCCTCTATCACTAGCTCTCGGTGTAGTAGACTAAGTCCTCGTAGCCAATAAGATAGCTCTTTCTTTGCAAGCTTTTCGATAGTAAGCTTTCTTAGGCACGCTAAAGCTTATAATAGAATGCGATCTTTTGCTATACGAAAGCCGGCTAGTGGTGCCAGATATCGATAACTTGCATACGCTACTAATACGCGAAGTTCATAATTAAGTGCTTATAGCGCACTTTGGCGTTAGTAAGACGCTATAACTCCTCTTCTCGTAGTATTATTAGCGCGATATCTCTTCGTACGTTAAGTAATATTACCGTAACTACTATACTTGCCGTAGGAGTTTCGTACTACGTAATAAGAAGCTTAGTTTCCTAAACTCTCTACTTATTCCCACGTACTCTTAAGAGTATATTATAATCGACTATTATTCCTTTAACGAAGATAAGTATAAGTATAATACTATATTAGTATTTATAAATCGCTTTAGCAAGTAGGCGCTTTTAATACTTTATTATAAAATAACTAATACTCGCGAGTTTACTAAGCTTTATATCTATTATATTTATCGTTATTTCGATTCATTTTTAACTATATTTTTTAATTATAAGTTTTAATTTATTTCTTTATTCTAGGAAGCTTTAAATACGATCCTTAGCATTAGCTTAAAGCGCTTTATAGCAAACTACTCGTAGATTAACGAGTAGATTAAAATTTATAACTAGTACTTCCAAAAGCGCTTACGCTTTTTTATAAGCTATTACTAGAACGACTAAAGCGAGTTCTTGTTAATAATAAACTACGCATAGCTTATCTTGCTTTACGACTTATTTAAAGAGCTATCTTCTTTTGAAGTAGTGCATAGCTATACTTCTCGTACGAATTAAAATTAGAAAATCGATTTTGCGAACGCGGCAACTCCTTCTTAGCGCTTGAATAAGAAAGACGCGCTTAGCTATACTACTCGTTATTATAAAGCTTGAATTTTAACTAAGGTATATATAAGCCGAGCTTAAGAACGTATAGCTACTATTACTAATCGTTTAAAACGCTTTGTTAACTTTAAAATCGGCGACTTTATTTAGCTAAATATACGCTACTTTCCTAGCTAATGCCCTTCGAAGAAGCTCGATTAGCTTACTAATAAGCTTTTCGAGATTATTAAAAAAATATTTAACTTTTTTCAATTTAAACTATTTAACTTTATAAAAGTATATAATATATTTACTTTGCAAAAACTTCGTAAAACTTTTAACGATTTTCTTCCCGAATAAATGCAATTAAAGCCCCCGCTTATTAACATTACTAGCGACGACGAATACGAAATCGAAAAGCTTTTAGTTTATTGAAAATAGTACGGCAACCTTTAATACCGCGTTAGCTAGTTAAATAAAAACATCGACCTTATTTAATACTTTGCTTTAAATTTTAAATATACTTTTCGCAAACTTATAGAATTTTATCTAGTAAATAAAAAGCTTTTAAAACTTCTTATAGCTTTTTCGAAATAAATTAAAGTATATAAAAGTAATATAAATAACTACAACGAGTTGGATAATAATAAGTTAATAATTAAATACTCGAAAGCGAGCTTTTTTCGAATAGAGGAGTAATATAACGCTTCTAGTAATACTTAGCCTTTAGCTAGCCTTTGAGGTACGTGTATTACCCGAGCTAGCGAGCTTTTTAATTTACTCCTACGGCTTCGACTACTTTCTTTCTATTTCTCCCAAACGCTTTACTTTATTACAAAAGTTCTTCACGTATATAAAAAACTCTTTCCTTTCTTCTAAACTTTTTAATTATTTATTTTAAGGATTTACCAAAGTCTCTTCTATTTCATTATATAATTACTTCCTTTACGTAACTTACTAAGCTTCTCTATACTCGGCGCGTTATAATAGTTTAACTTTTAATTCTTTTATAAAGTTCTATTTCGTACACGAGTTTCTATAGAGCGTATTTCTAATTAAGATTATCGTAAGTATAAGTATACGTTTTATTTCTTAAACTATAATATATTTAAAATCAAATCGTACGTAGTTAAGTATAGTACGATATAAAAGAATACTTTCTCTTTAATATAATCGTTAATATCGATTCTTACGATCGCGATTTTATTAATTTAGCTTATTATTAAACTATCGAAACTCGTAAAAAAACGAGGAGTTATTTATAAGCGCGGAAGATTATATTTACGAACGAAGCGAAAGTTAATAATATTATATAAAAAGTATTTAGTATTTATTAAAGTTTTAGTAAAGTACTTTCGATTAATAAGTATAAATACAAAAATAAGTAAATTATTTATAAAGTTTTTTTCAAATTTGCTTTAAGTTTTCTCTATACTCTTCTTTAACTTCTAACGGCGATTTAAGCTAAAAGTTACTTTTTTCTTAAATTCTTATTTAAATTAAATTTTATTAAATCGATTCTCGACTTTATAATTATTATATAAATCGGCCGCTTCGGTTTTATCAACTTGCGATTCGTTAGTAAAGCGCTCGCGAGTTTTATAAATAATACCAAATTATATTTTATTTAAATATAACTTTCTTTATTATAATATATATATAAATACTCGTCGAACCTTCGTTAATACTTTATAATAAATACTTATTCGGCTTTTTTTCGAGAATTAACTTTTGCTATAACTATTAGTATAAACTACTAATTTATTTAGTCTACTATAGTAATTACGAGTAACGAAAAGCATTTGTAAAAATTTGCGAATCGATTTTTTCACTATTAGATTTTTTGCAAATTCGTAAGATTATTATTAATTATTTATAATTAATTATAAAACTCGATATAAATCAACTTTTTTTCCTTTTTAATTAAGCTCTCGAGTAGTCGTATAAATAAGGCCGACTTCAAGTAAGCTTTTTTTATTTTATTATTTCATTTTTATACCTCGGCTTTTAGTAATAATTTATCGAAGTTTATAAAAAACTTTATAAATAAATAAGAAATTTATTAAATTTTATTAAAGTTATATAAAGCTTTCTCTTATTATCGCAAGTTGCTAAAAGCTATAATTAGCTACTTTAGGAAATTACGAATCGTAAATATATTCGTAAACTAGTAAATATTCACCTACGGGTATATACGATTTACTACCGAACTTGTAAATTATTCAAAAGCGTACTATATCTTTTCCTTTTTATTCCCGATTACTAGTTCGTATAACGAGTTAAACTTATTATATAACTACGTTTTAATTCGGCTTAGTTCCTTAGCTTTATATATATAACCTCGCATTTCCTCGAGCTTTTCTTTACTTTATATTTGTATTCTAAGAACGAAATATATACGATTTATTATATTATATAAACTTTCTAATTATATATTAGTAATATTATTACTCGTTACTCGTAGCTCGTTATTTATTATTATTACTCGTAATTACTAATTCTTATTTATAAAACGTTTTAATAAACTACTTTATAATTTATTATTATTATTTACATTTCAACCTTTTTTTCTTCTATACGTTACTATTTCTCTAACGTATACTACTTTTACTTCTTTTCGAATTATTGTTTTTATCGTAATTTCCATTAATTCACTTTTAAATTATAATATAATCTTAACTTACGCTAACGTAGTAAAGAATTCTTCAATTAGAATTTATAATTAAAAAACTATTAAATTAAGTTTAAACTTTACTTAGTCGAATTACACGTTTTAAAGTAATACTACTAAATTCAAACAAATTTAATAATATTATCTAATATTAGAATACGTAACGTTTTTTAATTAAAGCAAAACTTTTAATTAACGATTAAGCAATTAGCAACTTTTATATATAGTTTTACTACGTATTCTTTAATTTAAAGTTAAAGCCTTAAATTATATACCTTCTCTAGTTTACTACCGCGAATAAAGTAAACTTTTGGAATTATAATACTTTTTTAAACTAATTAGCACGTACTTATAATAACTTTAATAAAATGCAAAAGGCTAAAAATAAGTTTTTAATATATAAATAAAGTATAAATTAATTGCATATTTATATCGCTCGATTTAAACGCTTCCTTTACGAAGCTTACTATTAGTTTTAAACTAACGCGAATAAAATTATTACTTTCTATAATAGCCTCTCCTCGGTATTACGTAATAAACTCTCTAGCTAGCTAGTTCTCCCAACTACGTATAGCGCGTATATACACGTAATTCAGTAACTCTCTTCTCGGTTTTTTTTTAATTTCTCTTTCTTTAATAATTATATAATTATTCCTACTTCTTAGTTTATTCAATATTATTCCTTTACGTTTTATAGCGTTAATAATTCTATAAATCTCGCTATACTAAATCAAATCGAAGTAGTTAATAAAATTAGTACTTTGGAATTAAGCGAAGCGTATACTTATAATACTCGATTTTTGAACGAATAATTCCCGATTTTTTAATATACTTCTATATTAATAATTAGTTAATATAAAGCTTAGCGATTAACTAACTATTATACGCGTTACGATTTAAGAAATTATTAAATTAAAAACTATAGGTTTCTACTAGCAGTATTAATTAAGCGGAAGGTTAATTAAATAAGAAATTTAGTAACTAATAGTAAAAGTAGTAAAAGTAGTAATTAAGTAAATTAATAATAATTCTTTCCTTTTATAATTACATAAACGCTAAAGGCTAGCTTTCGTGAAGAGGAGGGTAGTGTAACGAGTTAAGCTTATTACATAACTACGTCTCGATTCGGCTTAGTTCCTTAGCTTTATATATATAATCTCGCATTTTCTCGAGCTCTTCTTTACTTTATATTTGTATTTTAAGAACGAAATATATACGATTCGTTATAATTCGTCGATCTTAAGCTTAGCTCGTAATATGCCTACAAACTAAAAGTATTAGCTTAATTTTCCTCCGTTATACCTCTCGAGGTTTAGTAATTATAATTTAACTCGATAAGTTTAATTTGTAAATATTATTTAAAGTTCGAGTATTAGCAAAATCGCGAGTATTAATCGGGGGCCTTTTTCTAAATAGCTAATCCGATTTACCATACTCGTTATTAATATACTAAATTAGCTAGCTATTTAAATTATTATTTTTTACTATTACTTTAATAAAATCCGTAGCTATTCCGAGGCTTGCATACTTTCTTTTACTATTATTCCTTTCTACAATTCGTTTTCAAATTATATTTATCTTCTTAGCTCGTATTATTCTTTATCCTTATTCGCAAATAGTTAAATCTCCTACTTTATTACTTTCTCGATTACGTAATCTCGATCGGGGCTTATTTTTATTATCGTTATCATCGTTCGCAAATAATTAAAGCTCGCTTTACTATCGTCTCGGCATTTGTTTACGATCGAAGCTTTCGTGCTATAAACGTTAAATAATCGGAGCTTTTAAACTATTTAAAAAAGGAATGCAATTCTAATATAATAAATTAAATCGAATAAAATATATTACGAGCTATTATAAAATATAAGAAGAATTATATAAAAAAGAAGAAAAGGAAAAATATAAGCTCTTTATTTATAAAGTATTTATAAAGGACTAATAAGTAGTTATTAAAGTAACGAAAGTTATTTAAAGTAGTTAAGTTTAATTTACGAGTATAATTTATTATAATTATAATTAATTATTATTAATATATAAATTTTTTTATTATTTATATAAAATTTATTATATATATAATAAAATAAATTATTATAATATAATTATATATTATATTTATTAATTAATTTATAATTAATTTTCGTTTATATTTATATTTATTATATAATTAAATATTACGAATCGATAATATTATATTTAAGTAAATAATTTCCTTAAATATAAAAAGAATAATCTAAGGAAAGAAGCTAAATTTAAGCTTCGGGAGATTATTTATATTTTATATAAAGCTATTATTAAAGTAATACAAATATTTAAAGTTTTTAAATATTTAATTTTTTTATAAATTTTAATTTATTATATTACTTTCTTTTCCTTTCTCTTCGCCGAAGAGATTCTTATACACTTTTAATATAATTATATTTTAAAAAACCGATTTTAATTCCTAAGTAAAATTAATATACCTCGTTTATTTTATTAGAATTTAATATTAGTAACCTCGTTTTTACTATATGATTTTTTTTTATAAAATTTTTTCGATTTTATATTTTTTAATTTTATTAATAAGTTTTAGCTTTAACTAAAAGTTAATTATATATTAAAATAATAATAAATTTATTACTATCGATTATAATAATCGAAAGTAGAATATATTATAAATTTCTTATAATATATTAAATTTATAACTATAAAAACTAATTATTTTAATTATTTTATATTTAGTAATTTTGAAGTTAAACTTCTTTAATAATTACTTTATACGAATATTCTTTAAATTTAGTTAAATTTTATTCCCGACTTTGAAGTTAAATACTTATTATCTTATTCGATTAATTACGTTCTTTTATATTTATTATATTATTATTATAAATATTTAAGCTTATTTATAAACGTTTTTTAACTTTCGTATAATAGCTTTTTCTTATTAGATCGGGCTAATATTCTCTCGTACAAAAGTCTTAACTATTAAATAAAATATAATTACTAATGTTAATATTAATTAAAGTTAAGAATTCTAAATATAGTAAAATTAGAAATAATATTTATTCTTTAAAACTAAGTTTCTCCAACTTTACACTACGTAACCTAACCTGCTCTATAACTAGATCTACTATTTACTTATAACGAATCGTATATATTTCGTTTTTAGAATACAAATATAAAGTGAAGAAGAACTCGAGAGAATGCAAAGTTATATATATAAAGTTAAAGAATTAAATCGAATTAAAACGTAGTTATATAATAAGCCTAACTCGTTATACTACTTCTTTCTTTAAAAAAGCTAATCTTTAGCGTTTATACTACAAAAGAAAAAAACTACTATTAATTTATCTAATTACCACTTTTATTACTTTTGCTATTAGTTATAAAGTTTTTTACTTAATTAACCTTCCGTTTAATTAATACTACTAATAGAAATCTATAGCTTTTAATTTAATAATTTCTTAAACCGTAACGCGTATAATAGTTAGCTAGTCGCTAGGCCTTACGTTAGCTAATTATTAACGTAAGAGCATATTAAAAAGTTAGGAATTATTCGTTCAAAAGCCGAGTATTATAAGTATACGCTTCGCGTAATTCCAAAGTATTAATTTTATTAACTATTTCGATTTGATTTAGCGTAGCGAGATTCATAGGATTATTAATAATATAAAATATAAAGGAATAATACTAAATAAGTCGGGAAGTAGGAATAGTTTTATAATTACTAAAAAAGGAAGAGAAATTAAAAGAGAATCGAGAAGAAAGCTACTAAACTACGTGTATATACGTGCTATACGTAGTTGGGAGGACTAGCTAGCTAGAGAGTTTATTATATAATACCGAGAAAAAGTTATTATAGAAAGTAATAATTTTATTTATATTAATTTAAAACTAATAACGAACTTCGTAAAGAAGGCGTTTAAATCGAGTAATATAAATATGTAATTAATTTATACTTTGCTTATATATTAAAAGTTTATTTTTAGCCTTTTGCACTTTATTAAAGTTATTATAAATACGTGCTAATTAATCCAAAAAAGTATTATAATTTTAAAAGTTTACTTTATTCACGATAACGAGTTAAGGAAAGTATATAGTTTAAAGTTTTAATTTTAAATTAAAGAATATATAATAAAACTATATATAAAAATTATCGATTACTTAGTTATCGATTAAAAGTTTTACTTTAATTAAAGAACGTTACGTATTTTAGTATTGAATAGTACTATTAAATTTATTTAAATTTAATAGTATTACTTTAAAACGTATAATTCGACTAAGTAAAGTTTAAATTTAATTTAATAATTCCTTAACTATAGATTTTAATTAAAGAATTCTTTACTACGTCGACGTAAGCTAAGATTGCATTATAATCTAAAAGTAGATTAGTGGAAATTGTAATTAAAACGGTAGTTCGAAAAGAAGTAAAGGTAGTACGTATTGAAGGAATAGTAATATATAGAAGAAAAGAAGGTCGAAATATAAATAATAATAATAAATCGTAAAGTAGCTTATTAAAACGCTTTACGAGTAAGAATTAGTAACCGCGAGTAATAATAATAAGTAACGAGCTACGAGTAACGAGTAATAATACTATTAGTATATAATTAAAAAGTTTGTATAATATAACGAATCGTATATATTTCGTTCTTAGAATATAAATATAAAATAAAAAAAAGCTCGAGAAAATGCAAGATTATATATATAAAGCTAAAAAACTAAGCCGAATTAGAATGTAATTATATAATAAGCTTAATTCGTTATATTACTTTAATATTAATATTATTTAACTTTATTAAATATATATAATAATTATAAATTAAGAAAAATAAATTAATACTAATACTTGTAATATCGTAATTATTAATTATTAACTCGATTAAAAGTATTAAAGTTATTTAATTCTCTTAAACGTAATTAATATATATATATACGAATACTTCGATATTTTAATTTATTTATTTTATAAATTTATTTATTTTTGAATTAAATACTATAAATAGCCTTCGTATAATTTTTAAAAATTAGTAAACTTATATTTAAAATACTTTTATAAATTATATTTTATAATTCGAAATAATTACTTTTGGAAATTTATATTATTAATAGAAAATTCGTACGAAGGTTTTAATTATTACTTTCGTATTAAAATTAAAATATAATTTTAAAATTATATTTTTATTTAATTTATTTATAATTATTAATAAGTTTATATAACTCCGACTTAATAAAAGTTTAATAATAAAGTTTATCGAAATCTCGCTTTAAATTTACTTAAGAATAAATAAAAATTTTAAGAATTTATAATATTTATTTCTTCAAATTTACTTTTTCTTATAATTATTATAATTTTATACGAATCGTCGAATATTTCTTAATATACTTAATTAAAAGAATTATTATATTATTAAAATTATTATTACTTCTTTATTTAAGTATTTCATAATTATAAAATTATATATTTTTTAAATAAAACTCGTATAAAAAAGCTTCGATTTTAGAAAAGAATTTTTTTATATTAATTATAAAAATAAAATATAATAAATCGTTTTACTAAATTAGTTAATCGAGTTTTGGATTAACGATTTACTTCTTTTGCAAAAATATAAATCGTTAAATAAAGATCGATATATCACTCAAATATATTCTGAACAAGTAGTTACCAGTAATAGAGTTCTATTACTATCTTAAGTTAAGCACGAAGCTCCTATTACTTTGGGCGAGTGCCCTTTCTTATATAGTATCTTCGTGCACGATGGATCCCTAAAAGTCCCACCCTTAAGGAGTCCATGGAGTCTGGAGTCCAGGAGTCTGGAGTCCAGAAGTCCGACTCCTGGACGAAGGACTCCCTTCTTCAGGACTCCATCACGTGACCTAGGGTCTCCTCTCAAGCCTTGGCTTGTTGAGCCTATGGTCCACTGGCACACGTGAGTCGTGACACTATCCCCCATCCCTCCTAGCGTAGTCCCTACGCGACATCAGTAATAAGGAAATAGTGCGCCCGCTAACGTCTTTCTTTATAATCAAAATATCAATTTCTCACATCAAACGAAAAGAGCGTATTTCCCTTGCGCGTCGTATCGAGGCTGCGAACCGCCCTGCTCTATCTTGTTCTTTTTGCTTGCGCCAGGGTCGGAATTGCCTTTTAGACCTTTCCCAGGCCTCTCGCTGTTCTAAATGTGTTCGTGCCAAAAGGGCCTACGATAGCGCGGGTTATCGGGCCAACAAGCCTCGCAAGCTTGTTTATCGTTTTTTCTGTGGGAAGACACTGCAGAAACCCCAGGTTTCTCGTTCTTCCTCTCTTTAGTTTCCTGCCTTTAATCTCGAGTCCGACTACTTCCTGGAGCTCGCCTCCCGTTCTCGGCCCGGAAACCTTAGTCTGCTTAATGAGTCCTCTCCTTCGACCGTGGGTTTCCACGAGGTTGATTTGTCCGCCCTGGACGACACGTTCGTCCTTGACTTCGGCGAAACTTGGCCAGCAAGTTTCTCGACCCTCGTAAATGCTCCTCTGGTTCCCATGTGTCGTCTTCTTCCGAGTGTCCCTTCCACCGTACCCTATACAGTGGCTGATCGTCTTCTCCCATAGCCTGCTCTATGATGTCTAGTACCTCGTACTCGATCGTCTCGTTTTCTTCTAATAAGTCCGGCGCAATGGTTAGTGCATTCAACGGTGCTGGTTCCAGTAACGATATATGGAATACTGGGTTGATTCGTATTTTGTTTGGTAACTTCAATCGATAATTGACCTCTCCAATCTTCTCAATAACCTCAAATGGACTAATTTTCTTGTAATCCAATTTGTCTGAAGGTCTATTGTCTTAATATTTCGGCGTGAGAGATAAACTTTATCCCCCCCCTTAAGACGAGGTCCCTCGAGTTTGTGCTGATTGTAATAATAAGCGGATCTCTCGGCGTAAAACTAAATATCGAGTGACAATTGCTTATGTAGTCTCTTAATTTGATTCGCATTTACCTTTGCGTAGTGCGCATTTCGTTCTATCGATCTTGGTTTTCTATATGCAACAAGGCAAAAACCATAGTTGGCTTCGAATGGTGAGACCTTGGTCGTCTCTGTGACTGCGCTGTTGTATGCGAACTGTGCCATCGGTAGTAGTGCTACCCAGTTTGTCTGCTGGTAGTCTACATAGCAATGCAAGTACTGTTCTAGAACTTGGTTGATCCGTTCCGTTTATCCATTTGTCTATGGATGGAACGATGTTGAAAACTTGTGGTGTATTCCTAGTAATGCAACTAGTGATTTCCAAAAGGTTAATATAAAAAGCTTGTCTTTGTTCGTAATAAACTCTTTTGGAACACTATAGTTTGCGATCACGATCCATAATATAGTGTTCGCAAGCTGCTCTACTATTAATGCTTTTAAGTATGGTACAAAATACGCGAACTTCGTAAGCCTATTTATAATAACTATTGGAGTAAGTGACAGATCAAGCTGCAGGGCTAGTCACGTGATGGATCGGGACCGGAGGAACGTAGTTCCAGGGACCAAACATGTTCCCCCTGAATCCTGTACTTAGAATAGTAACTCTAGTTAATATCAGCACTAGTAGCTACACTTTGTTTAACAAGTTATAAGCTTCGATTTATCGTATTACGTAAGTCTACTATAAGAGTAGAGTTGTTATTAATTACTTTTAGAAACTTACGAGCGGTAAGTAATTAAATTAAACTCTTTACTAAAAAGAAGTAATATAAAAGTATTAGTATTAATATATTAATTAGAAAGTATAAATTTACTACTAAAGTAATATAATGAACTTAGATCCTCGTTATAAGTAAGACTAGTATTGCAAAGTATTTATAATTTATACGATTTGAGAAAACGTATTAATATTAATAATATATTTTATAAAAAGTTTTTTATTTTATATTATTAATAATTTATCGAATTTACAACTTTACGAAAGTATACTTTTAATATTTATTAATAATTTATCGAATTTATTATTTATAAAAATATATTTTTAATATTTATTAATAATTTATTAAATTTATTAATTATAAAAATATATTATTAATTATTATATTT
>VXCB01000303.1:0-11988 GCA_009613015.1 Mollisiaceae sp. DMI_Dod_QoI | reverse complement strand
TTAATATTATTAATATAAATTAATATAAATAAAAATTATATAAATAATTAAACGAATAAATTAATTATATTCGAATTAATATAAACGAGTATAAAGAAATATATTCTTAAACTTTTTTCTTTTTAATTAAATTTATTTTTTAAATATTAATAATAAAAATAAACTTATTTTTATTTTTAATTATAATAAATCGTTTTAATAAATTAGCTAATTAAGTTCTAAGTTAATAATTTACTTCTTTTTACAAAAAATATAAATCGCTAAATAAAAATCGATATATTATATAAATGTATTTTAAATAAGTAATTACTAATAATAAAATACTATTACTATCTTAAGTTAAGTATAAAACTCTTATTTATCTAAGTAATATGCCCGACTTATATAGTTCCTTATGCAAGCGGGATTCCTTAGGATTCCTTAGAATTCCTAGGAACTCTTTGAATTCCTTAAGGCCTCTTTCGGCCCCCAAGGAGTCCATCACGTGACCTAGGGTCTCCTACCAAGCCTCGCTTGCTGAGCCTATAATCCACTAGTACACGTAAGTCGTAACACTATCCCCTATCCCTCCTAGCGTAATCCCCACGTTTAATTATAGTAAAAAAATATCTCGTAATCGCTATACTTCCTTTTCCTTTTTTATTATAATCTTTACTTAATATAAGAAACGAGAATACTTAAAACTTACTTGTAATATTAAAAAGTTTTTTAAAAATATAAAAATATTACTTTATTCTTTATATATGCGTATCGAGCGTAAATGCCTAATGGATTTATTACTTTCTACGAAGTGCTTTAAGTGTATTCATACGAAGTATTCTTATAACGTTAAGGAGAACTTTTGGGAAAAGAAAGTCCCTCGAGAAAGTAAGTAAGAGTCGTTAGAATAGCAGTTCGAACGATTGGAGAATAAAAAGGAACGGGCCGCGGCCGCTACTTAAAAAGCTATAGCTAAAGTAGCTCGTTTGCGAAAATAGTACGCTTTATTAAAAAAAAGGAAACGGGAAATAACTCATCGTGGTTTAAAATATATAAAAGAGTTGGATACTATTAAAAAGAAAAAAAAGGAAGTGGCGGAGGTTCGCGAACGTGTAGTCGCGACTACTCCCTCGATCGTAAGCTTTCGCGAGGTCGATTTATCCGCCTTAAATAACGCGTTCGTCTTTAACTTCAATGAAACTTGGCCAGCAAGTTTCTCGACTCTCGTAAATACTCCTTCGGCTCCTACGTATCGTCTTTTTCTAAGTGTCCCTTCCATCGTACTCTATATAGTAGCTGATCGTCTTTTCCTATAGTCTGTTCCATAATATCGAGTACTTCGTATTCGATCGTCTCGTTTTCTTTCGATAAGTTTGGCGTAATAATTAATGCATTTAATAATGCTGGTTCTAATAATAATATATAAAATATTAAATTAATTCGCATTTTGTTTAATAGCTTTAATCGATAATTAACCTTCTTAATCTTTTTAATAATCTCGAATAATTTAATTTTTTTATAATTTAATTTATTTAAAAGCTTATTTATTTTAATATTTCGGCGCGAAAAATAAACTTTATTCCCCTTTTTAAAATAAAATCCCTCGAGTTTATACTAATTGTAATAATAAGCGGATCTCTCGGTATAAAATTAAATATTAAGTAATAATTACTTATATAGCTTTTTAATTTAGTTCGTATTTACTCTTACGTAGTGCGCATTTCGTTTTATTAATTTTAGTTTTTTATATATAATAGAGCAGAAATCGTAATTAGCTTCGAATAGTAAAACTTTAATTATTTTAATAATTGCGTTATTATATACGAACTATACCATTAGTAGTAGTGCTACCTAATTAGTTTACTAGTAGTTTATATAGTAACGCAAATACTATTTTAAAACTTAGTTAATTCGTTTCGTTTATTCGTTCGTTTGTAAATAGAATAATATTAAAAGTTTATAATATATTTTTAGTAATGCAATTAGTAATTTCCAGAAAGTTAATATAAAAAACTTATTTCTATTCGTAATAAATTCTTTTAGTATACTATAGTTTGCAATAATAATATATAATATTATATTTGCTAGCTACTTTACTATTAAAACTTCGAAGTATAATATAAAGTATATAAACTTTATTAATTTATTTATAATAACTAGTATCGTATTATATATAACTTTTATTAATAAATATTATAAATTTGGTAGTTTAATAATAAAATCCATTATTATTACTTACTAACTTATTATAAATACTTTATTTAGTTATAGTAACTTATAGAGTTTATACCGTTTTAACTTTAATATTTTACATATATAATATTCCCGAATAACTATTTCTACTACCTTCCTTAAGCTTGGGAAGTAATAATTCCTATTAATTCGTTTCGTTATTTTCGATACTTCTTAATATTCGTGCATTAGAGTTACGTGGATTCGATAAACGAATTCTTTCCTTAATATCTTTAATAAATATACCAATTCTTTAAATAGTAATAATCTTTACTAAACTTAGAAAAAGTAATAAATTTCGAGATTTTCTATAATTCGTATTATTATACTATCTTTTTTATAAACTTTTCGAATTCTATTTTCGATTTCATTATCTTCAACTTGTAGTATTAATACAATCGTTTTCCTTTTTAGTACTAGCTCGTGTTGAGAGTTTTATAAAATAGCTTCTTTATAAAAAACTATTCCTTTTTTGTAATTTGCTCGTTAATTAAACGTATTAGCTCGTTCGTTTTCTAACCTTTTGTAATATTTAATTACAAAGTCGTATTTGAACAAAAGCTTTAATTAGCGAGCTTGTTTTTTTATTAATTATTTAGTCGTTATAAAGTATATTAAATTTTAATAATTTGAGTATACGACTACTTAGTATTTAGCGCCCTCGAGATAATACCTCTATTTCTTTATAGCTTTAATAATAGCTAATAGCTCCTTGTTATAAATCTTATAATTTAATTCGATTAATAAGAATTTTTTCGAAAAGAAAGTAATTAATCGTAGCTTCCCGTTCTTATTCGATTAACTATAAACTACTTTTATAATTATATTTAATATATTTATTTCCACGATTTTTAATCGTTTTAAATTATACATTACTATAACTTTGCCTTTTTGAAACTTCGATTTAAATTTCTCAAATATTAATTTCTACTTTTTTCCAAAATTCTATTTTACATTCTTTTTCGTTAAATCGATAAGTAATATAGCGATTTTTAAATAGTCTCGAACTAAATTTCGATAGAAATTGCAAAACTCTAAAAATTCTTGTATTTCCTTAATTTTTATAGAAATAAGCCAATTTCTAATTACTTTATATTTAAATAGTTTTATTAATACCTTATATCGATCGATTACAAATTCTAGGAATTCTATTTATTTTTAGTGGAAATATATCTTCTCGATCGTTGCTTTTAAATTAGCGAATTATAATTTTTCTAAAATCCACTTTATATTCTTAATATATTATACTTTATTTTTCGAGTATATTAAAATATTATCTAAATATACTACTACGAAGTTATCAAATTACTCTCGTAGTATATTATCGATTAACGCTTGGAAAATAGCAAGCGCATTAGTTAAGTCGAATAGTATAACGTAATATTCGAAGTATTCGTATCTAATTCTAAATACTATCTTTTATTCATCGCTTTCTTTAATTCTTACTAAGGAGTAAGCATTCCTCAAATTAATTTTAGTAAACTATTAAGCTCTATATAATCTATCTCTCAAATCCGGAATAAGAAATAACGTATAACGATCTTTAATAGTAATACTATTTAATTATCGATAATTTATACATAATCGTAATTTCCCATTTTTCTTAGGGACGAAAAGTACCGAGTATTTTACCGATGATTTCGAAGATCGTATATAGCCTTTACGAAGCTTCGTCTTAATATACTTTTAAAGTACTTATCTCTCATTTTCTGATAATAAGTAAACTAGCGAATAAATTAGTTTTTTGCTTTTTTCTAAAAGTATCTCATAGTTCTATAGTTTATATTCTAGCAATATTAAATCGTCGGGTGGTTTTTAAAACACGTCCGCGAACGATGCATATTATAAGGGTAGTGGCTTATCTTGCCCTTCTTTCGTTTGTTTTATTTAAGCGACTATAATCCGATTTTTGCAATTTGGTTTTGGGTACTTCTTAAGTTCCTCGTAAAGCTTATCCTTATTTTATAAGATTTCTTACTTTCGCTAATCCACTTATAAATTAAATTATTATAACTAAAGCGTTCTAAAAACGATATCTTTATAAACTAGTGCGATGTCAAATATCACTTCCATACTTTGTCCTAGGCTTTGAACCTCCAAAAATTCGATTTCGAATAATATACTTTTATTGCCTTATGCCTTCTTTCCTTCGATAGTAAACATTTAGTAAGAATTCGTCTTTCGAACATGCCTCAAACCGTTCCGCTTCGCCTAATCGATATTAATCAAATTGCTCTTTGCTCCTAAGTCCAAAAGCCCAATAGCTTTCTTGCCTCCAACGCGTAAAGCGATGTTTACAAGTGGGCGACGATTATTATATGCTGTTGCTGTGATGTAAACGTATCGTTAGGGCTTTTCTTTTTCATGCTCTTTTACTAGCCCTATAGCTAAAGAGCATTGTCTTTTAATTATTATACTTTTACAATATCCTTTGCTTATTATTGCACTATAGCAGTCCTCTAAAATAAATTGTTTTCATACTCCATTTTTTATCTCTTGTAAATAGCGCACCATCCTGCAATGCAATTAGTCCAGTGAAGCCTTATATATCTTGGCTTTTCCGTGAGTTTCTTCGTGAGTGGTCCTGGTTTATGCCATACGTTACTAGGGTCCAAAGCGTACGACTTGTCCCATGTATCCATTTGCATTAACGTGGCCCATCTCTCTGGCCAATAGCCATTTTTAGTCTTATCATCCCAATGTACCTTGCAAGCGTATGCCTTGCAATTATGCCAGGCTTCTAAGGTGCATTCGTCCTATACCTCCTCATCTTTCGTAAGCACTACTAGAGCATGTTCGTTGCCCCTTTTCGATACTTCCCAAAAAGTCTTATACTATTTCTAGCGGTTTTTAATGGAGAATAATTCCAGCTAAACATCTTCTTCGAACTTATTAGTTATGGCCTTAATATCGCCTTCGTAGAATTTCCAAGCGTATGGGTTTTTATACCAGCCTAGTCTGATTTTGTCCGACAAATGGAATATGCAACCGCTAATTCCGCAGCTCGTCTAATGGTACGTGCGATGCTCGTCACCCGCAAACGTAATCACCTGGCTATCTATAACGGGAAAATTGAGGTTCTCTTCCCAATCTGCGAATCGTGGATTAATTCTCTTTATTCTTTCCGCAATCCCGCTTTTGCTCGGCCAATATGCTTCGGTTTCTTTGTGAATCCTATGCTGTTCGCATTCATCGTTGCAGCAGTCCCAACATTCTTCCTTGCATGCTGGTAGTTGGTACTAGTAGTACGCCTCTTCTTGCTTATCAAGCGTAGTTCGAGTCTCGTTCTTTGGTCCTTGGATTTCCGCGATTAAAGTTCTTTTATACTTGGCGTACTTTTCATCCGTGATCGAAATCTTCGTCCACTCCTCGAGCGGCTCAATCGATTCTCCTAATTGCCAATTCTCCCTTTCCTAATCCTAGTAGTCTTTCTCAATAAGTGGCTTCTCCAGTGGTCCTTTGGGTCCTGCGGCTTCAGTCTTTTTCTTCTTAGGTGCCTTCGTAGCCTTCCCTACTATCGCTGCAGCTTGTTTCTTTGGTGCTCTGCACTCTTTTGCCCAATGACCCGCTTTCCCACAGTTATAGCAGCTCCCTTCTTTCTTCTTGGCCTGCCCTTTGTTCTATGGTTTCCCTTTGCCTTGCTTCTGACTACCCTGGCTGGACTTGTGGTTCTTCCAGTACGATGCAATTATAACTGGATTAACCCGTGACCCTAATGCTTCTGCTTTGCGCTCAAGCTCTCTCTCTCGGATGCTCTGCGCAATTACAGTTGTCATTTGGATCATGTTCGCGAATGTTGCAGGTTTCCCTAACCTCATTATCTCGTCTTTGATTGCGTTTGTCAATCCTCCTCGGAACGTGGCCATTAACGCCGTGTCGTCCCACCCGAGCCTAGGTGCGTACTGCTGAAACGTGGCTCGGTATTCCGGGTATAACTCTTTTATACGAAGTTTCCGAACGATTCTAATTGCTTCCTCCCGCTCGTCCACATCGCCGTATATTTCTGTCAAACATCTTTTGTAGACCTCAAAGTCGTCGAACATTGCTCTGGTTTAGGGTTTCCAATCTCTTTTCGTATTTCCCTTGAAATCTCTAAAGAAGATTTCCATGTAATCGAATGCTGGTCCCTTCAAGTAGGATATAGCGAATATGACTTTATCCGAGTCGTCCTCGAACATGTCCACATTATGTTTAATGTAGATAGTGACTTTGGCTAAGTGTACCTTAAGTTCTGAGGGTTTCCCTTTGAAGATTAGTGGCGTGGCGACTTTGACTAGTCTGGTGGTCTTGATTCTGAACTCCGGTAGGTCCTTCATCCTTATATCGCCGTCGTCGTCTTCGTTATCGGATTTATTCTTCGTGTCTTGTGGCGTGAGCTTAGGAACTAGTTTTGGAGTTGCTGGCTCGGGTATCTTAAGCTTGACCTGTTTCCCGACTGCACTCCCTTCTGCTTTTGGTGGCATGTCGATTAATACCTGTATTGTGAGGTGCTCAAAGTGTAACGGATCGTTCTAATGAACTAGCTAATCGGGTTTTGGGTTAACGACTTACTTCTTCCTGCAAAAGATATAAGTCGCTAGATAAGGGTCGATATGTCACGCAAATGTATTCTGAACAAGTAGTCACCAGTAATAGAGTACTATTACTATCTTAAGTTGAGCACAAGGCTCCTATCTATCTGAGCAATGTGCCCGGCCTATATAGTCCCTTGTGCAGGCGGGATCCCCTAGGATCCCTTAGGATCCCTGGGGACCCTTTGGATCCCTTGAGGCCTCTCTCGGCCCCCAAGGAGTCCATCACGTGACCTAGGGTCTCCTACCAAGCCTCGCTTGCTGAGCCTATGGTCCACTGGTACACGTGAGTCGTGACATTAATATTTCGAGTTATATTATATATAATTCGATATTTTTAATATAAATACTAATATTAATTAATAGTTTAATAATTATAAAATAATTAAAACTAATATTAAAAAAAGTAATAATATAAAGAAATCCGAAGCTTTTATAATATATAAAGTTTCTTACGATATTTATATTAAAAAAAGTTATATAATATTATTAAATACTAATAAATTATACGAAGCTTACTTTATATAAAAATGTAACTTTAATATTATAATAAAGCTTTCGAGAACTTACGCTAAAGATTAAGTAAAAAAATTCCTACCTTTCGATTTTTTAATACAAATTACATCTATTATACAAAATAAAAATACTTACGATTAAATAATCTCCCGTCGTTAACTACTTGCTGGAGATTGCACTAGGATTATCAGATAGCTTAATGGAGAAGGCATTAATTGGAGGGCAAATGTATTGTATTGAAGGTCTCCGGTTCTAAGATCAAGAGGAGAGAGGATGAGGATATACAGTAAGGGGTGAGATTAGGAACCCCTGAACTAGAACCAAATTGGAAATGCTCTGTTCCACTATTGCATTGACCACTACACGTGACTTTCATCTGACAAGGATGCTACCTATTAACTTTATAATACGATTTTCCTACTTACTTTCCTCAAAATACGACTACCTATATCACTTACTTAAAACTACGACTTTCTATAATAACTACATTAGCTCTTCGTAACTAAAGCTATAACGAAATTATATTACAACGATTTTTCGAAAACTACGACTACTTTTACTCTTAGTATATTGAATTAACTTACGAATCAACCTACGAATATAGCTTACAAAGGTACTTATATTTATAATAAAAATAAATAAAGAAAGAATTTAAATATTAAAAACGAGGAAAATTATAATAAAAAAATAATAAATAAAATACTTTTTAAAACTTGTAAATATTATAAATAATAAAAATATAATAATTATATTCTTTAGAATTACTTTAAGAAAGATTTCGTTATATAAATTAAAGAGTTATTTTTATTAATAAATATTAAATTACTACGAGAATTCAAAAACTACTTATATTAATATAATATATAAATTCCAAGAAATAAAGAACGAATTATAAAGAATTTAATATTATTTACTCGAGAAAAAGAGTACTATAAATAAATAATATAAAAAGTTAAAGATTAATTTAAAATCTTTAAGTATTTCTATTCTCGATAAAATTTATCGAATAATAATAAATTTAATATTTTAGTAAAAGTAAAAAAATAAAAAGTATTAAAGAAATATTAAAAAATTATTCTCGATAATATTAATAAAACGATTCTAACTTTTATACTAATTATACAAAATACACGAAACGTATTAAATATATTAAATATATTAATTATATTAATTATATTAATTATATTATTATTTCTAAAATTATCGAATTTCCAAATCGAGTAGGGAAAATTAATTAAAAAGAATTTTGGATTTATTATTTTAAAAAACTTTTCGAATAATAATTTTTTAATAAGTAAATTAATTACAAATTTAATAAAATTCTATTTTAATAAAAAGAAATATAAAAAAGAATTATACGATTTTTTTATTATTAAGATTCGAATCTTTATTAATACGTATAATAAAATCGAATTATCGGAATTATAATATAAATACGCGTTCTTAATTATACTAAAGGAATATACGAGTATTTATTACTATAATCGAATAATAAAGTGAAATTTTACTTAAATTATAATATTAAATATAATAAAAAAATATTTCGAAATAAAAAAAAATAAATAACTAATATTTTTTTTATAAAGAAAAATTATATTAAAGCGTATTATTAAAGTTAATAAAAGAAAGAATAAGTTAAAGTATTTATAAATTCTTTTTAATAAATTTTAAAAATTATAAAAAGAATTAAATAATAAATATTAAAATAAATTTATTTTTCAAAATTAAATTATTAATATTTATAAAAAAATTCTAAAGTATAATTTCGTATTATATAAATTTACTAATATATTCGAAAGTATTTATATAAAATTGCAATTATTAATTAGTATTATAATAAGAATTAAATTAAATTATTAATATAATATAATTATTACTTTATTAAAAAAAGATATTATTTTATAAATAAAAAATAAATAAAATAAAATATTTTAAATTAATTATATATATAATAAATAAAATAGAAATTATAATAAAAATAAAGAATAATAAAAAGGTTTTAAAAAAAGTAATTATAATATATAAAAGAATCGTATTTAAATAAAATATTATATTTATAAAAAAATAAATTATTAATTTACGAATTATTTAATTAGAAATTAATAAAAAGTATAGAATGGATTTAGAAAATATATACGCGATTGTAATAAACGCGAATTAACTATTATATATTACTAAGGATTTTTAGTATAGTACGAAAGTATAAAAGAATTAGAAGATAAAATTAATAATATTAACGAAGTATTATAATAAATAAATATTAAGAAAGAAAGTAACGATTTATTTATAATAAAGCTAAGAAAGATTAATAAAACTTAAATAATATTTATTTTAAATAATCGATTTACTTTATATATTATTATAAAGAAGAACGAACTAAGGAAAGAGAAATTTAATAAATATTTAGTATTTATATTTACGAATTATTATTTTTCGAATATATTCTAAAAAATTATATTAAATACTAAAGTCGTTAGTATTTTTATAATCGAATAATTATAGTTTTTAGTATTTCAAAAGATCGATCCAAGTATATAGTTAAATACGATAATTATTAGAAATTATAAAATTCGATTTGGAAAAAGGAATTCGATTTTATCGAAAAGAATTATTTACGTAAAAATATTAGTAAATACTATTACTTTCCACGTTTTACTAATATAAATACTATTTTTATTTTATATATAAAATATAAATAAAATAAATATAAAGTTTAATAATTTGGAAAACGTTTTTATTTAAGAAAATAATATTATTTTAATATTATATAAATAAAGCTATTTAGAAATAATACTAAATTAATACGAAGAGGTATTAGTATGGAATTATTTATTTAAAATCGAATTACGATAATTATATTATAAATTCGAATACTTATTTATATAATAATTAGTAAAAGTTTTTTAAAAATCGAAGTATAAAACCGAAGTTAAAATAATTAAGTATTTAATTAAAGTATATTACTATTATTAAATAAACGGGAAATTATTAAATAGATTTAAATTTATATTATATAATAATTATAAATTTAATTATTTAATTATTATTAACGTTATATATTTTAATAGAAAACTAGTATTACAAATAATAAACTTAGTTACTTCTTTTCAAATTACGAGATTTTTAAAAGATATAATTATTAAAATAATATAAAATATATTACGTATATACTAAATTAATATATATTAAGAACTTTCTAATTTTATTATTTATAATATTAAAAAGAACTTTTTATTTTTAAAGTTTAAATAAAATGCGAAAGTAATAGTAATTAAAATTAAAAAAGTATTAATAAAAGCTTATAATAATATAAGAAAGATAAAGAAATATTATACTTTATTACGATAAATTTATAGTATTATTTAAAACGAATTTACTAAAGAATAAATCGATAAAAAGTTAATTTTATAAATAGTAATAAAAGTTATTAATAATTTAGTAAAATCGGATAATATTATTCTAACGTTTTTAATTTTTAATACTTACTTTCGAATAAGTAATAAAAATGTACTATTATTATTAATTATTAAAAAAACTATAATAATTCGATTAACTTTTAAGAAAATATAATAATTATATACTTAGTATTAAATTAAAAATATATTTGCGATAAGAAATAAATTAAATATTAATTTAATTTTGAATTTGCTAATTTTATCGAACGTACGCGTATAGTGTAAAAAGGGAGGATAAATAGAATCGTATAAGCTATTATTTACTAATAGCGAAACTTATATTATCGATATATTATCGAAAGTTACGAACTTCCGATTAATTATAATTAAGTCGTATTACATTAATAAGAATAAAGAAATTCCGATTTAGGAGAATTATAGTAAAAATAAAAAAGATGAGAAAAATAAGGAACTTTAAAAACTTTAATAAAATAATTAAGAGTTTAACGTATTAATTAAGTATAGTAAAAAGCGATTTAAAAAATTATATAATAAGATTTTATATACTAAGCTCGGAAAATTAATTAAAATTCGAGATTACTTTATTATTAGTAAAAATTTCGATAATTAACTTATTATAAATAAAATTAATAATTTTATAATTTTTATAATAAATAAGAAAATAACTAATAAGGAATTAATATTACGATTTCGTAAAGAAAGTATAATTATAATTAAGGAATTACTATTTGAGTAATTTTAAAAAAAAGAAATAAAAGAATTAATTATAAAAGGAATTTTCAAACTAATTCAATACGATGAAACTAAGTATAAAAACGTACGAATATTTAACTTTAAATTAGTTAACGAAATTAAAAGTAAAGCTATAAATACTTTATATAAGAAATTAAAATTTATTATTTAAAAATATAATAATAAAAGTAAGGAAATAATTTTAATATAATCTTTTATAATTTAATATATTAATTAGAGATTTATTATAATACTCGTACTATTTTTATAAAAAATTCAAAGTAGGAATATTAAACTTTAATTACGAAATATTATATAAGTATATATATAATTTATTATTAATATTTAAAAATTTATTTTAATATAATTATTAAAAGAAATTCGTTATTTATATTTCTTAACTACGTTTATATATATTTTAAAGCTTTTATATAAAATCGCAAAAATAAGAACTTATTAATAAACTACGTATTATAAGTACTATTAAGATAAGCTATTTATAATAATGTTTATATATAATTTATACTTTTTTAAAATTACTC
>VXCB01000302.1:0-12169 GCA_009613015.1 Mollisiaceae sp. DMI_Dod_QoI | reverse complement strand
TTATTTTTAAATATTTAATTTTATACTAAGAGATTCGCTTATTATTATAATTAATATAAACTCGAGGGATTTTGTTTTAAAAAAGAAAATAAAATTTATCTTTTATATCGAAATATTAAAATAAATAAACTTTCGAATAAATTAAATTATAAGAAAATTAAATTATTCGAAATTATTAAAAAGATTAAAAAAGTTAATTATCGATTAAAGTTATTAAATAAAATGCGAATTAATTTAGTATTTTATATATTTTTATTGGAATTAATATTATAAAATATATTAATTATTATATTAAATTTATTAAACGAGAATAAGATAATCGAATATAAAGTATTCGATATTATAAAGTAAATTATAAAAAAAGATAATTAGTTATTATATAAAGTATAATAAAAGGAATATTTAAAAGAAAACGATATTTGGAAATCGAAGGAATATTTATAAAAATCGAGGAATTTATTAATTAAGTTTCGTTAAAGTTAAAAACGAACGTATTATTTAAAGTAAATAAATCGATTTCGCGAAAGTTTATAATCGAAGAAGAAGATTTATTAAGCGGACGACGACTTGCGAATCGAGAACGAGAAATAAATTTAAAAAAGTAATTGAATTCGAAGTTGAAAATGAAAAACTAAAAAAAGGAAAAATGAAAAATCCGGGGTTTTTATAATATTTTCTTATAGAAAAAACGATAAATAAACTTACGAGGCTTATTAATTCGATAATTAGTATTATTATAAATTTTTTTAATATAAATATATTTAAAATAACGAAAAGCTTAAGAAAAGTTTAGAAAGTAATTTCGATTTTATTATAAATAATAAAAATAAAATAATATAAAGTAATTCGTAGTTTCGATATAATAAATAAAAAAAATATATTTTTTTCGTTTTTTATAAGAAAGCAATATTTGATTACGGAAAAAGAAATTTAATAAATATATAAATTCTTTATTATTAATATTATATAAAGATTATACTAAGGAAAATAAAGAATAGTATTACGATTTACGTATACTAGTGGATTATAAGTTTAGTAAGTGGGAATTTGTAAGAAGACCTTAAGTTACGTAATAAAGTTTTAAAGAATAAAGTTCTTTTTTAAGAATTAAACTTCTGGATTTTAAACTTTTGAATTTTAAAACTCCAAACTTTAAAACTTCAAGTTTTTAAACTTTAAGCTTTTGGACTCCAAACTCTTAAATTTTAAATTTTATAAACTTTTTAAAAATGGAACTTTTAAAGATTTATCGTACGCGAAAACTTATATAAATAAAAGTATTTACTTAAATAAATAAAAGTTTCGTACTTAATTTAAAATAGTAATAAAATTCTATTATTAATAATTATTTATTCAAAATACATTTGCATAATATATCGATTCTTATTTAACGATTTATATTTTTCGTAAGAAAAAATAAATTATTAATCCAAAACTCGATTAGCTAATTTATTAAAACGATTCGTTATATAAAATAATTAGTAAATACGATATTATATATTATTATTGCAAATTATAGTATTTTAAAAAAATTTATTATAAATAAAAATAAGTTTTTTATATTAACTTTTTGAAAATTACTAATTATATTATTAAGAATATATTATAAGTTTTTAATATTATTTTATTCGTAAACGAATAAATAAATAAAAAGAATTAATTAAATTTTAAAATAATACTTATATTACTATATAAACTATTAGTAAATTAACTAAGTAGTATTATTATTAATAATATAATTCGTATATAATAGTATAATTATAAAAATAATTAAAATCTTATTATTCGAAGTTAATTACGATTTTTACTTTATTATATATAAAAAACTAAAATTAATAAAATGAAATATATATTATACAAAAGTAAATACGGATTAAATTAAAAAACTATATTAATAATTATCTTTAAATATTTAGTTTTACATCGAGAGATTCGCGTATTATTATAATTAGTATAAACTCGAGGAATCTCGTTTTAAAAAAAGGAATAAAGTTTATTTTTCGCGTCGAAATATTAAAATAAACAAACTTTTAAATAAATTAAATTATAAGAAAATTGAACTATTTGAGATTATTAAAAAAATTAAAAAGATTAATCATCGATTGAAGCTACTAAATAAAATGCGAATTAATTTAATATTCTATATATTATTATTGGAACCAGCACTACGAAATGCACCAACTATTGCACCAGACTTATCGGACGAAAATGAGATGGTCGAATACGAAGTACTCGACATTATAAAGCAGGCTACAGGAGAAGACGATCAGCCGCTATACAAGGTACGGTAGAAGGGACACACAGAAGAAGACGATACTTGGGAACCGGAAGAACACTTACGAGGGTCGAGGAACTTGCTGGCTAAGTTTCGCCGAAGTTAAGGACGAACGCGTCGTTTAAGGCAAATAGGTCGACCTCGCGAAAACCCACGGTCGAGGGAGTGGCTGCAGTAGCGCGCTCGCGCTCCTCCGCCTCTTTCCTCTCTTTCTCCTTAGTAGCATCCAGCTTATCCAAGTATCGCAAACCACGACGGAGCATTTCTTTCCGCCTTTTCTTTAGCAGTTGGCGTTGCTTGCGAAGACGAAGGACCTTGGCCATCGCCTCGTCCTCCGCACTTTCCAACTTCTCCAATTCCTAATCCACGGAAGCCCATTTATAAGACCGGGGCATTTCCTAATCCCATCGATTAATTAAAAAGACACCCACGTCGCATTTCCTTCTTGCGCGCACGTATTCGGAATAGCGACGAGAGTCACTAAAAGACACGACACAAGTCCGACGTTCGAACTTGCAGTATGAACACACGGAGGCAGGATCCATAATATCACCAGACAACTCGATAGTACAAGTAAGATCAAGGCGTTCTTTATTCTTCTTTTTAGTAATAAGTGCTTTTGCGGAACGTGGCCGAGGAGTCATGATGAAAGAAGAAGAAGGCCATAACAGACCATGAGATATTTCCTTACCATAGTTAAGCGTGGGGACCACGCTAGGGAGGATGGGGGATAGTGTTACGACTCACGTGTGCCAGTGGACCATAGGCTTAACAAGCGGACCAACGGTTGCTTGGCAGGAGATCCTAGGTCACGTGATGGAGTCCAACGGGAGCGCCAGGACTCCATGGAGACTCTTGGACTCTATTCGAGTTCAGGACTCCAGCTTGCACAAGGGACTATATAGGCAGGGCATCCCGCCCAAATAGATAGAAGCCTTGTGCTCAACTCAAGATAGTAATAGAACCCTATTACTGGTGACTACTTGTTCAAAATACATTTGCGTGACATATCGACCCTTATCTAGCGACCTATATCTTGGTACAAGAAGTAAGTCGTCAACCCAAAACCCGATTGGCTAGTTCAATAGAACGATCCGTCACACAAATTTCCCTTTAAATTAAGTATTTTGTAGTCTAGACGCATACTTATAAAGTTGCGAAAATAGCGATGGGTGAGGCTCGAGCCCCAGCCTCGCACCAAGCCCGCCAAGCCTTTCCAAAATTCATTTTCAAGAATGTCGCAATAAATCGCAATATCAAGTATCCCGACTCCTATCGCTTCTATACAACTTTAGATTTAAATAAAAATTAGTAATTATATAGATGGAAGGTTCCTCTATAGTTGCATTAACTTTTTAACTTTAGTGAAAGTGCGTTGAAGGGGCAGAATCAATTGCCCTTGTCATTAGAATTTGGCGATTCCGTCGATTTTCACACTTTTTGGTGTTCTCGCCAAATTTTCGAGTTTCGCACTAGTTAATTGCACCGCTGTACGAACATAATGTCACGCCAGCTAGCGCATTCACCTGAGTGGCCCGAGCACATCTGCAATAGAGCCCAACTCTTATGTGCGGCATCAGGCAATCTTCTGTCAGCTACAATTAGCGAACAAGTGTTCGTATAGCTTTGTCTCTACTCGTATCATTATATCCCTCGATGCCTGCTCTTTTTTGTTTGCTTGCTACTGTGTTTTGCTTTGCTCCCAGTTCGCGACGGCACGTGTCGTGTTCCAACCACCAGAGCAGAATAGTGGGAGTATATGAGTGGGACTCTTGCAATAATTAAGGTTGAGATCTGATTCTATACTTTCTGGTAACCGTTCACGACCCCTTTCAATACTATCGATCACACATTCAGGATTTGCGTCCTTCTCCACTAATAAAAATAAATTCCGTGGAAAGAACGTATCAGCGAAGCGAAACCAAGCAGCGTCAATCCTTCGGGCGTTGATGTGTAATGCATAAGATCGCAGAATAGGTACTTGGGCATCGAGACGGCTTAAGCGAGCGAATTATAGCTTGTCATCGAATTTCCCCAATAAGCCACAGCCAATTCATGCCAATAAAATGTTTCTTTGAAGCGACGATTGGTTTCTTAGAATGGCTTGCACCTTTCACGGAATTAGTCATCGCTCCCCTAAAGCGGTCATATATCGGTGTTTACAGAGAGGAATCTTGATCTACCAAGGAAAATCTGATGAAATATGGAACTACGGAGTATCTCATGAGCTGTAACAGCATGATAGAGTCTGTCGAATACTCAAAATTGGTCCGATTGTTTGAAGAGTGAGGCATTTTTGTAATGCTTATAGATGCAGTTGCTCATTGGTTTTGCTTTTATGACTCACTGGCCCTTGGAGTGGTCTGATTATAGCCCACGCAGCCCCCACGGCTGCTGTCTGCCTTGGCTAAATTTTGGCATCAAGACGTGAGACTATTAAGTATTTGGAGGTTCGCTCTTTCTTCATTTCGCCTTCCATCCCGAAACATATCACCCCGATGGCTGTGAGTCTACGTCCTAACCGAATGCGACCCCACTGAACTGACACTGGCACGCTAGGATGGTACTCAAGTGGTGGCCTCCGGGCAAGGCTTTGATGGACAGCAGAATCCTACCGTTGAGTATGACCACCCATATTGGCATTACTACCAGTATGACTCGTTGAGTCATTACGTCTTTATAGAGAATGAAGTACAGAATTAGCTAACCATACTTACAACAAAAGTATTATTGCAATCCATGGCTTAAATCCGCTGAACAAACCGAACTGTGGTATTGAGACCTGGCAAAAACTCAAGAAGGACGGAACGACGAGCTTCTGGCTGCAAGACGAGCTTAAGAGCCAAATACCCAATGCAAGAGTTATCGTTTACGAGTACGACTCCAATCCCGCTTTCGGCAAAGGGAAGGAAAGATTTGTTCACCAAGCAAACAATCTTTTGGAGAACTTACGAATCGATCGTGAGGAGGTATCTCTACCTAGATATCGCTCGAAAAAGCCGAGGCTTATATCATTTAGGACCCGGAACGACCTGTCGTGTTCCTTGGCTATAGCCTCGGAGGTATCCTAATCAAGCAGGTATTAAGAATAAAAGCCCAAGATGTTCTAGCTAAGTATTTATTACAGGCACTTGTCAATGCTCATAATAACCCAGATTACAAATCAATCAAAGAGTCTACGTACGAATCTGCGACTATCCGCATTGTGTTTGTCGAGATCTTTACCGGCTAATCAGAACTAGAAAGGGTCTCATGTTCTTCGGGACACCGCACGGCGGTGGTAACGATACGCATGTCAACTTTGGGAAACTATGTTCAAGCATTGTAAGAGCTGCAACTCTGGCACCCTCGAAAGATATCCTGGACGCTGTATCTAGAGGTTCACAGTTCTCCGACGTTCTCAACGAAAACTGGAGATATCAAGCTCGACTATACGAGACAGTGTCCTTTTATGAGGGCAAAGGGAATGTAGGAGCCTGAAATCACCTCCAGAAGGCATCTCTAACACGTCTTAGATTGTCTCGAGGCAAGATGCTGTTTCAGGAGTATGGGGTACCCAGCATAAGTTGGATGCAACACATCGCGACTTGTGCAGGTTCGATCTCGGAGATAAGGATGACCAGCGAAATTTCCGTCTAGTGATCTATAATTTGCGAAGTATGTGTACTCGTGCAGCTGAAGCAGGTAAGATCAAAGAAGACGAGTGATATAACATTCTATATTTTCACAGGTCTCATCTCATTTATCCAAGTGACTCAATTCATTGTGTAAACTATGAAACCTCAGTTCAACCCAAAAACATTTGATGATTTGATATTATGACGGCAAAGATGGGCTAAAACAGAGTCCGAGGATTCTAAAAATCTGTACTATTGCTGACTTCTACCAGCAGGCAGTTCATATGACAAAAGAAGAGGAGAGATTCGGAACTGGTTGACCTCTACCAATGAGTCAGTCAGCCACAAAAGAGCAGCTGCTCTACGACAAGGCGGTACAGGAAAGTGGCTTGTAAAAGGGCCGATATTTTCAAGCTGGTTCAGCGATGAAGACAAAGGATTTCTGTGGATCTCCGGAATTCGTACGTGTTCATGGCCTTTACTTAAACTGAATTATCTAATTTTAAGTATTTAGCTGGCGCAGGCAAAACCATACTAGCGTGCTATCACATCTCCCATCACCTCAATTTTTGCAGGACTGACTTTATTTCAGCTCAACCATTATCGATGAAATCCAGGATAGGCTCCAGAATATATGTGGACCAAAACGAGGAGTGTATGGATTCGCATATTTCTATTGCGACTACAAGGATCCCAAGAAGAAGGACATCTTGGACGTATTGCGGTGCTTGATATCACAACTCTCCGGCCAGAGTCAGTGTCTATTCCAGGCACTAAATGACATGTTCTTGGCCAGGAAGACGGCCTCGGCGACATACCAGGCCCAATCTCTGGACATGGATACTATGATGGAGCTACTGGATAAGAGAGTTGGAGACCTCGAGCAAATCTTGATCGTCATCGACGCGTTAGACGAATGCTCAAATCTTGATGCGGCAAAAAATATCTCCAAAATTTATCATGCATCCCTTGGGAAGATCAGGCTTCTGATAACTAGCAGGATAGAATACCATATCTTGCAGGCTTTTCTCGGACTCGACCAACTTACGATTTCAAAAGACGACGTCTCGCCGGATATAGAACTCTATGCTGGAGCAGAGGTCAAGAAGAAGATCATGGAGAGTCCTCGTTGGTTGCGAGCTTCCGGAGAGTTGAAACCGATCACCATCATCTCTAAGGTAGTGGAGAAGGCTCAAGGGATGTAAGTGTAACGTTCGTATTTCCACAGTGGATTTTGCTGATATACCTTCTCGCAAGGTTCCTCTTAGCAAATTTCCATCTGAAGTTTGTTTTCAAGCAAAGGAACAACCAAAAGATCCAATGGGCTCTAGATGTTCTCCCTGACTCCATTGATGACACCTATGCCGGACTTCTGAGACGAACGGAAATCCATGACGAGCACCAATTGGTTATTAGGCTCCTCTGCTGGATGACAGGGGCCGTGCGTCCTCTCAGACTGAACGAACTAGCTGAAGCTGTTTCCATCGAAAATGGCCAGACGCGAATGAATCGAGATGTAATAATGAATGAGCCGGAGAGGCTCACTGAAATTTTTGGGCCCCTTATTAGGACAGATAACAAAACCAACGAAGTCTTTCTCGCCCACTATTCCCTGAAAGAGTACTTGGTTTCATCTAGAATCCTGGAGCCCAAGGAAGGAGAGATTGATGCTAGTAGGTATCATATAGAACCTTCCCGTACAAGTCTCTACCTTTCAAAGGTGTGCTTGACTTATCTATTACTCAAAGACTTCACTCCCATCTGCCATGAGGCGACGGAGATGGAAAAGAGACGTCGAGAGTATGAATTCCTCGACTATGCCACACTTTATGGAGGAGAGCATATGAGAATCGTGGAAGAAGGTCGCGCTGAGATTATACAGCTGCTTGACAAGCTTTTTGCTCCAGCCATCACAACCGCAAATGCACTGAGCAACGAATTTCTCCGCCATTCTGAGAACCATATCCTGCACGCCATATTTACCGTCTATATTACGCCGTTGAAAGACTTTGCGAAAAATATTAGGACAACATCCTGGCAACCAGAATACAATGGTTCGCGTTGCGATCCCCATGCGAGCGTCTTCGAATGGGGTCCCCGACCAGGGATGGTTATCAAGGAACCTATCGCATCTGTGCAGGAGTATTCGGAGGAGGAATTAAATACTTTCTTTGAAGACATCGTCATATTACAAAGACAATCAGAGTATGACATTACTATGCGACCAAACTGCATTTCCTGGATACAACTGTACCGAAAACTTGCCCCGCCTCAGCGCAAAGATCACCACGAAAATATAACACCACTCTACTTCGCAGCTCTTTTCGGTTGGAGCACTGGAGTGGAAGTTCTCCTCGAAATCATGAATAACGTCATCTCTACCAGCGAATTGAATCATGCGCTGAGAGGTGCTGCGATTGGTGGCTACGCGCACATTGTTGATCTTCTCCTCATAGCAGGTGCTGATATTGATGCTTATTCCGAGGACCTTGGTAGTGCTTTACAGTCGGCCGCGTTCAGTGGCAAGGAGGTGGCGATGCAAACACTGCTCGAAGCTGGTGCGAAGGTGGAAATCGAGGAAAGTTTCTATAGACCTGGTGGTACTGTTGGAAGTGCATTACAAGCGGCTACTCAGGGCGGAAATCAAGCCATGGTTGAAGCATTACTAGACCGAGGAGCAGATATCAACGGCAAACGAGGATGGCTTGGGACTTCTCTAACAAGCGTTTTAGAGTGGGGGATGAGCGAAATGGCCATATTCTTATTGGAACATGGAGCAGACCCGACTATCAAAGCGGGATACTACAGTTCCTCTATGGCCTATATTTGCTCTTCTACAATGGACTCCGATGCAACTCGACGAATACTGGAGAAGATGCTAGGAGTTGCCAATGCAGATGTCAACAATCCGCCGTATGGAGATGCCTTACAGACAGCCTGCTATTTGTCGTCACTTATGGAAATTAAAATGCTGCTAGAGCATGGCGCTGTTATTGATACATTAGCTGGTCAATTTGGAGATGCGATTCAAGCAGCTGCCTTCAATAACGATCCGGCAGTTATTTCTATTCTATTGGATCATGGAGCTGATCCCAATTCGCAGGCGAATTTCATTTGGGCAGATGGATGCAAAGAGTACAACACCTTGCCATATTATGGACAAGTGATTGTGCTTCGAGGTGGACAAGGGCTGCGTGAGAGATGGTTGAGTCTGGGGGCACCGTATCCTATGATGGAGTTGCTCACAATCTGGGATGAACCATTTTGTATCGATGCGTTCTATGGTCCTGCGCTTAAGGCTGCCGTTCGGATGCGGGAAGATATCCATAACGAGATACTACTCCTTTTGGAGCACGAACCAACTCATAAGAACGGCCACTTTGGCAACCCATTACAAGCGGCTGCTTTTACAAACAATATTCCTGGCGTCGAGGCTCTTCTCACACATACTACTCGCGGGGCTGACATCAATGCAGTGAACGGTATACTTGGAACAGCATTGCAAGCAGCCGCCTTTCGAGGTCATTCAGAGATGGTTCGAGTGCTCCTAGACCATGGGGCAGATACCGAAGCAAACGGTGGCTTTTACGGTCTGCCTTTGTTAGCAGCTGCCGCCACAGGCCACAAGAATATCACAAGGCTACTTTTAGAGCATGGTGCGACGCCTGGTGCGTTTGACGAACATGGCTGGACACGTCATCACTGGGAGCTCCATATCTCGCAATCCGGAGACCCAGACGAGAATGAAGGATTCCACTCCGGAGTAATGACAGCCACAAGACCTTCAGGGTGGAATGACAGGAGCAAATCGCCTCAGATCTTCATTGGTGTTGATACAACAGACGCGCATTTCCAAGGTGAAGACTTTTTTAATCTCTCAACTATAGAGTACTTATAGCATATAGGAAACCCAATTAATATTTCTATTGTGGGGCCTGTTATAGCGGCCGCGGTCTTGGCCGACCACCCCGTACCGCCTGCAAGCGACTATTACTTTGAAATAGAGATCATAGATGCTGGTCTTGAAGGGTACCCTCTCCAGCCTCTATCGTTTTACCTGCTGATGTCAAATAGGGTTATCGCTCTTGGCGTCTGTGATGGGCATATGCCTCGGTATATGTTACCAGGAATAGCTACTCACTCTTGGGGATACCATTCCGATGACGGTAATAATTACAAAGACGGCGCAGCGCTGTTCGAGTGGCCGACCTTTACAGCTGGGGATGTTGTAGGTTGTGGTTTCAACTGGAAACAGAACTCCCTTTTCTTCACATTGAATGGGAACTTGCTTGGTAAATGTCTCAAAATTCGCTGTCGAGTCTCACTGAAGCTAACTATAGTGTAGAAGGAAATGATGAGATTCCTGTTGGCCTTCGAGTCTTTCCAAGTGTTGGGATGTGGAGTGAAGGCGCAAAGATTCGCGCTAACTTTGGGTCGAAAGCGTTTAGATATGAAATTTGAGAGCAATGTAAGTGCGTGAGCCAACTTATACTCCCATATACAGAAGGTGGGGTAATAGAATAAATCAACTAATCCAAATTCAAAAAACTAGTTTGGCAAAACGAGTTAGCTGGAGGCCTTGGCACTATGGGGATAACAAGAAAATTCCTAATTTTTGCTTTAAAGCTTACATCGGTAGCGTGCAGAGTCAGTAGCTTTTTGCTTATCAATGGGATGAAGATTGATTAATCCGGAAATTTTTGTTGGCAAGTGAGTGCTAAGCGAGGTTTAAAAGGGGGGGCAAGGAGAATGGGTTAATCTTCTTCTAAGACAAAACAATTGTAAGAAATCTCGTTATAATGCTGCTTGATAATTACACAGCACTTTTGGATTATATGATATTGCATAGGCACATGCTACAATAAGGCCATCGACATTCGATCTTCGCATTTTGCATTTCGTATTTCATCTTTTATATTTCATTACTTTCACACCCATCAACTAAGCACTAAAAAAAATCCCAATCTCTCCGCCTTAGAAATACAAATAACTCCAACGTAATATCTTACACCTTCCTCCATTAGACCCAATTCGCTTATATGAACTCAAAACTATGCCGACACATATCCATTACTACATAGTATAAAGCAAGCCCATACCCTTACCTCTTCCAATAAAAAACCTACTACAAGCCTTCGCTTTTATATCCAAAAACACCGCTCTCTCATCCTCCACAATCATCTTCTCTATTAACACCCGATAAATACTCTTTCAAAACCACACCAAGCTCCCCTCCCACACCCACAACAACAATCAAATCTACAACCCCCTCCGCCCAAGCCAAAACTTCTACCAAAAACCACCAATACATAACCCAATACCATGATATAAATCGAAAACCAAATACTCCTTCGTCAGAAATATATCAAAGAAACGCACCCGCTTACATCGAACAAGAGAAGAAAGAGAGAATGATAAAAAGAATTTCTACACTATAATCCCTCTCTCTCTCTCTTACCTCAGACCCCAAACCCAGACCCAGACCCAGACCCAGACCATTAAAATAACAACAAGCAAGCAAGCAAAAGAAAGCAAGCAAATCCTCTCAACCCACCCACCTACAGGCCAAGCGACCGCCGTTTAATTTACATATCCTATCCCTTACTCACTCACGCACACCTCACACACCACGCACCACGCACCACGAAATCTATCTTTCTCTCGAGCGTAATCCTCATCATCATCATCATTTTCACTTCTAAACCTCACTCGCTCAATCACTTAATCACTTATTCGTAACATAAGAAATATAACAGCATAGTAATCTTATAATAAGCCCCCCGCCCCCCACAATCTGCATATTCCTACATCCGAAACTCCCCTCCTCCTCCTCCTTCCCATCCATAAACCCTCATCTCAACCCTAAGCCTGGCCGGGCCTGTACTTACTTTCTTACTTTCTTAAACCACTCTCCCTCTCGCTCTCACTCTCGTGGGCAGTTCAAGTTTTACCCCTAACCTTAATATTAACGCCACTCATAACCACAACTATAACACCTATTCCAACTATAACCATACCATAACCATACCATAACCCTTACCAACTATACCAACCAAGACAAGAACCGCACTTTATCTTTATCTTAACATCAACCCCCCCACCCCCCCCCCCACCCCCCCCACCCCGCCTCCCCCCCCCTCCCTCCTCTACCCACCCCTCCCCCTCCCCACCTTCCCCCTCCCTTCTCACTTTCTCTCCCATTACACACACATCTTCCCCCACCTCTCTCCCTTCTCCCCTCTCCTCAACACCCACTCACTCCTCCCTCCACCTCCTT
>VXCB01000301.1:0-12498 GCA_009613015.1 Mollisiaceae sp. DMI_Dod_QoI | reverse complement strand
CGATCGATCGAATACGCCGAATAATCGACACACCAACCAACCAACCAGGCTACTTGAATCCGACCTGCAGATTCATAAACGCCTAGGCTACGATACGACAGCCTAAATTACCCACAACCCCACTTCGCATCCAAATCTCATTCGACAATATGGACTCCGAAATCGAAACGAGTAGCCACATCAAGTTCCCAATGCTAACAAGGACAAATTGGACACAATGGTTCGAAGAGCTTGAAATGTACTTTGAGAGCAAAGGCATTGAGTATGCCATCCACAAGACGGTCGGAGAGTACGCGGCCCTATACCCACAGCTAAATTCAATGTTAACAAGCTCCTCCTCTACGCCAGCATCTACAGAGAGTGAGCTAAAGGAGAGCATTGAACGAAGCTTTGGCAGGCTAGGGATTTCAGATAAGGCAAGACCTAGTGTCAACGCCTTGGACCCTATTAAAGTGGCGGAGTACAATAAGTCCTCTGCCACATGCAAGCTCAAAATGGCACGGGCTTTGAGTGACATCGATAGAGAGTTCGTACGCCAACATCCGACAGCCAAGGACCGATGGGACATCCTCAAAGCAAAGTATTAAACCACCACCTCTCAAAAGAACCGCAAAGATCTCAAGCGGATTACTTCCTTTTAGTATAGCCGAGACGTAGATAATAACCTAATTAATATGATAATCGACTTCGCATGGACCACACTGCAGGAAGCAAGGAGAAGAGTTGTGCTTGCAGATCCAAAGAAGGCAGACTCCTATAGTGAAAGGGAGCTGCTTGACTACCTTATCACTAGATTGCCGAGAGAATTCGCCATCACCTGCCAAGCACTGGACGCTTAACCCAACTTGGAGCTATACTAGAAGATTAATATTCTCCGAATTGCTGAATCGAACTTGAACGCTCAGCCGAATCCACCAACACCTGGCCGCCGTAGGAACGACACAGCCCAAATCGCAAATAATAGCGAATCCGCAAATATAGCTAAAACAAAACAATCGCATTAGACCAGGTGCTACTTCTGCAAAGGGGATTATGCCATTGCAGATTATAACGTTAAGCAAGCTTTGCTGGATATAGTCAAGGATTTTCGATTGCAGCAGGCATTGGAGAGGAAAACGCAAAGCAAGGACAAGTCCAAGTCCAAGCCGAAAGGTGTTAAAAGGAATAACAAAAGGCGACCCTTGAAAAGGCGCTAATAATACAAAGACCAAGGGCATGCAGCGAACAATACTTCGAGCTTATGCTTAGAATCAACTACATCGTCCGAGCCAAAGGACGATAATAAGTAAGAGGCCGACGAGATCTACTATATTTCAAAGAGTAAGTTTTGTAAGATTCCTAACTTATATTAATATGGAGATATCGATTGCACTGCATATATGATTAATAAACTTAATTTATTTAAAAGTTCGATAATTAAGATCAAAAGACGAATGATTAAGGTTGGGGGCGGAAAGTTGTATATAAATAAGATAGGTATTATAAAGATGAAGATCGGAGATGCTTTTTTACTATTATTAAATACTTTATATATTCCTAAATTCGGAATAAATCTTTTCTCTTTATGGAAAATATACTTTAAATAAAATTATATCGACGTATTTAATAAAGATTTTATATAATTTATAAATAAGAATAAATAAGTAATTATTTAAACTAATATAAAAGAAAAACTATATTTCGTTTTACGAATTATACTTTACTTCTAGAATATAAAAGAAATTGTAATATTAAATATAATACGGAATTGCATTATAAGTATTAATATAGCTTTTCTAATAATATTAAATCGATATATTTTTAATAAACTTATTATTAATTTCTTTAGCTTAACTCGGGAAATCGATTATATAACTAATATATTAGTAAGGTAAAAGAAGTTAAAAGTAAGTAAAAACGATTATAATCTCGAACTTTACTATTATATAATACTTACTATCGAGGAGATAATTAAGTAAAAAAAAACCGAAGTTTTTAAAAATATAGAAAATAATTATATTATAAAGAAATTATTTAAATAAAAGTATACAAATTATTATAATTTTATATATAAGTAATTTAATTATATAGAATTAGATTAGCTTAGAAATTTATACAAAATTACAAAACTTAAAAAGTTTATAATAATATTAATCGAGAAAGAAATTTATAAAATATATAAATTTATTAAATTAAAAAATAAAATAAATAAGAAATTTAGCTTTTAGAAAAAATCGATTTTAATATTAGTTTTTATTAATATTACAAAATTATTCTTATTATTTATAAAAGGAAATACTTAGTTTTATTAAGTAATTAATGTGACGCTCCTGGCAGTGTGTGACGGATCGTTCTTCTGAACTAGCCAATCGGGTTCTGGGTTAACGACTTACTTCTTCCTGCAAAAGATATAAGTCGCTAGATAAGGGTCGATATGTCACTCAATGTATTCCGAACAAGTAGTCACCAGTAATAGGGTTCTATTACTACCTTGAGTTGAGCACAAGGCTCCTATCTACTTGGGCGGAATGCCCTGCCTATATAGTCCCTTGTGCAGACTGGACCCCAAGGACCCCGTGGGACCCTTAGGACCTCCCAGGACCCCCAGGACCTTTTCCGAAGGGTCCAAGGGTCCTGCACGTGACCTAAGGTCTCCTTTCAGGCCTCGCCTGTTGAGCCTATAGTCCACTGGTAACACGTGAGTCGTGACACTATCCCCCATCCCTCCTAGCGTGGTCCCCACGCTTAACTATGGTAAGGAAATAATCTCACGAGGGGCTACGCCCTCCATTATGAATATTAGTCATCGCAAACGCAAAGAAGCTATCCGTCTTGCTATTTCTATCGAAAACTCCCCCGATTCGTTCGAAATGCAACCCTGCTCTTTCTATACCACTTTAGGTCGTAAATATGTCTTTGATCGCTTCAAGGTCGATCGCTGTTCCGAGTGCGTTAGGAAACGCCGCTCCTGTGATAGGCTCAGTGATGGCTGGGAGAAGAACGTCCCGTTTGAGAAGCAGTGGGAGTCCATCGCTTCTCAAAAACGAAAACTTTAATTAGAAAAGGAGAAGGCTATGGCGAAAATCCTTCGCCTTCGCAAGCAACAGCGAATACTGGAGCAACGCGAACATGAGATGGCCAAGCGTGGTCTCCGCTTCCTGGGTGAGTTGGATGCTGTAGAGGAGAAGGAGAGGAAAGAGGCGGAGGAGCGCGAACGCGCTACCGCGGCCACTCCCTCGACCGTGGGTTTTCGCGAGGTCGACTTGTTTGCCCTGGACGACGCGTTCGTCCCTGACTTCGGCGAAACTTGGCTAGCAAGTTCCTCGACCCTCGTAAGTGTTCTTTTGGTTTCCATATGTCGTCTTCTTCCAAGTGTCCTTTCCATCGTACTCTGTATAATGGCTGATCGTCTTCTCCTATAGCCTGTTCCATGATGTCGAGTACCTCGTACTTTACCGTCTCGTTTTCTTCCGATAAGTCCGGCGCAATGGTTGGTGCATTTAGCGATGCTGGTTCCAGTAATGATATATGGAATACTAGATTGATTTTCATGTTGTTTGGTAGTTTAAGTCGATAATTGACTTCCCTAATCTTTTCTTCGATCTCGAATGGTCTAATTTTCTTGTAGTCCAATTTGTCTGATGGTCTCGTCGTCTTGATATTTCGTCGAGAGAAATAAACTTTATCCCCCCCCTTAAAACGAGGTCCCTCGAGTCTATGCTGATTGTAATAATGAGCTGATCTCTCGGCGTAGAACTATATGTCTAAAGACAATTGTCGATGTAATTTCTTGATTTGGTCCGCATCTACCTTTGCGTAATGCGCGTTCCGTTCTGCTGATTTTAGTTCTCTATATGCGACGGGGCAGAAACCGTAGTTGGCTTCGAATGGTGAGACCTTCGTTGTCTCTGTTGCCGCACTGTTGTATACGAACTGTGCCATTGGTAGTAGTGCTACCCAGTTCGTCTATTGGTAGTCTACATAGCAGCGTAGATACTGTTCCAAGACCTGGTTGATTCGTTCTATCTGACCATTCGTTTGCGGATGAAACGATGTTGAAAGCTTATGGTGTATCCCTAGTAGTGCAACTAGTGATTTCCAAAAGGTTAATGTAAAGAGCTTGTCTCTATCCGTAATGAATTCTTCTAGGACACCATGGTTTGCAATGACAATACGCAATATCGTATTTGCTAATTGCTCTGCCGTTGAAGCTTCGAAGTATAGTACGAAGTATGCAAACTTCGTCAATCTGTCCACGATGACCAGTATCGTGTCGTACGTGACTTTCGTCAATGGATCTTGCGAGCTTGGTAGCTTGACAACAAAGTCCATTGTCACAACCTGCCAGCTTGTCGTAGGTGCCTCGTTTAGTTGTAGTAACCCGTAGGGTTTATATCTTTCTGACTTTAATGTCCTGCACACATAACATTCCCGAATAACTGTTTCTACTACCTTCCTTAAGTCTGGGAAGTAGTAATCTCTGCTGACTCGTTCCGTTATTTTCGACACTCCCTAGTGTCCATGCATTGGGGCTGCGTGGATTCGATGGACGAATTCTCTCCTTAATGCCTCTGGTAGATATACCAATCCTTTAAATAGTAGTAGGCCCTGCTGGACTTGGAAAAAGCGATGGGTTTCGAGGTTCCTTATGATTCGCGTCGCCGTACTATTTCCTTCATAGGCCTTTCGAATCTCGCTTTCCATTTCATTATCTTTAATCCGTAGCATTAATGCAATCGCTTTTCTCCCTAGCACTAATCCGTGCGAAGTGTTTCGTAAAATAGCCTCTTCATAAGGAACCATTCCCTCTTTGTAATCTGCTCGTCGACTAAGCGCGTCGGCTCGTCCATTTTCTGCTCCCTTACGGTACTTAATCACAAAGTCGTATTTGGATAAAAGCTTTGACCAGCGGGCTTGTCTCCTCGTTAGCTGCTTGGTTATCGTGAAGTATATCAGATTTTGATGATCTAAATACACGACTACTTGGTGTTTGGCGCCCTCGAGGTAATGCCTCCATTCCTCCATGGCTCTGACAATGGCTAGTAGCTCCTTATCGTGAATCTCGTAGTTCAGCTCGGCTGGTGAGAACTTCTTCGAAAAAAAAGCGACTAGTCGTAGCTTCCCGTTTTTATTCGGCTAATTATAAACTGCTCCCATAGCTACATCTAATGCGTCTGTTTCCACAACCCCGGGCTGCTTCGGATCGTGTGTTGCCATAACTTTGCCTTCCTAAAACTCCGATTTGAGTTTCTCAAATGCTAATTTCTATTCCTCTCCAAAGTCCTACTTCACATCCTTTTTCGTCAAGTCGATAAGTGTTATGGCGATCTTTAAATAGTCTCGAACTAAACTTCGATAGAAATTGCAAAACCTTAAGAATTCTTATATCTCCTTAACCTTTGTAGAAGTAGGCTAGTTTCTAACTGCCTCGCATTTAGATAGTTCCATCGATACCTCGTGCCGGCCGACTATAAATCCCAGGAATTTTACCTATTCTTAGTGGAAATATGTCTTCTCGATCGCTGCTTTCAAATTAGCCGATTGTAATTTCTCTAAGATCCACTTCACGTCCTTGATGTGTTATGCTTCGTCCTTTAAATATATTAAAATATCATCTAAATATACTACCACGGAGTTGTCAAGTTGCTCTCGTAGCGTGTTATCGACTAACGCCTGGAAAGTGGCAGGCGCATTAGTCAAGCCGAATAGCATAACGCGATATTCGAAGTGTCCGTATTTGGTCCTAAATGCTGTTTTCCATTCATCGCCTTCCTTAATCCTTACCAGGGAGTAAGCATCCCTTAGATCAATTTTGGTGAACTATTAAGCTCCATGCAATCTATCTCTTAAATCCGGAATAAGAGGTAGCGCATAACGGTCTTTGATGGTAATACTATTCAACTGTCGATAGTCCACGCATAGCCGTAGTTTTCCATTCTTTTTGGGGACGAAAAGTACTGGATATCCTGCCGGTAATTTCGAAGGTCGTATATGCCCTTTACGAAGCTTCGTCTCAATGTACTCTTGAAGTACTTGTCTCTCATTCTTTGATAACGAGTAGACTGGCGAGTAAATTGGTTTTTTGCCTTCTTTCAAAGGTATCTCGTGGTCCCATGGTTTGTGTTTTGGCAATGCTAAATCGTCGGGTGGTTCCTGGAACACATCCGCGAACGATGCATATTGTGGGGGTAGCGGCTTATTTTGCCTTTCCTCCGTTTGTTTTATTTAAGCGACTATGACTCGGTCTTTGCGATTTGATTTTGGGTACTCCTTGAGTTCCTTATAAAGCTTATTCTTATCCCATAAGATTTCTTGCTTTCGCCAATCCACTTGCGGATTGAATTATTGTAACTAAAGCGTTCCAAGGACGATGTCCTTATAGACTAGTGCGATATCGAATATTATTTTCATGCTTCGTTCTAGGCCTTGAACCTCTAAAGGTTCGGTTTCGAATAATATACTTTTATTATCTTGCGCTTTCTTTCCTTCGATAGTAAACATCTAGTAAGGATCCGTTTTCCGAACATGTCTTAGACCGTTCCGCTTCGCCCAGTCGATACTAATCAAATTGCTCTCTGCTCCCGAGTCTAAAAGCCTAGTAGCTTTCTTGCCTCCAACGCGTAGAGCAATATTTGCAAGTGGACGACGGTTATCATGTGCCGTTATCGCGATGCAAACGTGTCGTTAGGGCTTTTCCTTATCGTGCTCTTCTACCAGCCTTATAGCTGGAGAGCGTTCTTTTTTAATTGCTGTGCCTTCACGGTATCTTTTGCTTGTTATCGTACTATAGTAGTCTTCCAAAATAGGTTGTTTTCGCACTCCATTTTCTGTTTTTCGTAAGTGGCGCACCATCCTGCAATGCAGTTGGTCCAGTGTAGTCTCACATGCCTTGGTTTCTCCGTGAGTTTCCTTGTGAGTGGTCCTGGTTTGTGCCATACATTACTGGGATCCAAAGCGTATGATCTATCCCATGTATCCATTTGCACTAGCGCAGCCCATTTCTCTGGCCAATAGCCATTCTTGGTCTTGTCATCCCAATGTACCTTGCAAGCGTATGCCTTGCAATCATGCCAGGCTTCTGAGGTGCACTCGTCCTATACCTCCTCGTTTTTTGTAAGCACTACTGGAGCATATTCATTGCCCCTTTTCGATATTTCCCAAAAGGTCTTGTACTATTTCTAGCGGTTCTCAGTGGAGAATGATTCCAGCCGTACATCTTCTCCGAATTCATTGGTCGTGGCCCTGATGTCGCCTTCGTAGAATTTCCAAGCGTATAGGTTCTCATACCAGCCTAGTCTAATTTTGTCCGACAGGTGGAACATGCAACTGCTAATTCCGCAGCTTGTCCAATGATATGTGCGATGTTCGTCTCTTGCAAGAGTAGTCATCTGGCTGTCTGTGACGGGAAAGTTGAGGTTCTCTTCCCAATCTGCGAATCGCGAATCAGTTCTCTTCATTCTTTCCGCAATCCCGCTCTTGCTTGGCCAGTATGCTTCGGTTTCCTTATGAATCTTATGCTGTTCGCACTCATCGTTGCAGCAGTCCCAACATTCCTCCTTGCATGCTGGCGGTTGGTACTGATAGTACGTCTCTTCTTGTTTGCTAGGTCCGGCCCGGGTCTCGTTCCCTGGTCCCTGAATTCCTGCAGTTAAGGTCTTCTTGTACTTGGCATATTTCTCGTCCGTGGTCGAGATCTTTGTCCATTCTTCGAGTAGCTCCATTGGTTCTCCCAATTGCCAGTTTTCTTTCTCCCAATCCTAGTAGTCCTTCTCGGTAGGTGGGTTTTCCAGTGGTTCCTTAGGCCCTGCCGCTCTAGCTTTCCTTTCCTTGGGTGTCTTCGTAGCCTTCCCCGCTATCGCCGTAGTCTGTTTCTTTGGTGCTCTGCATTCTTTTGCCCAATGACCTGCTTTTCCACAGTTATAGCAGTTCCCTTCTTTCTTCTTGGTCTGCTCCTTGCCCTGTGATTTTCCCTTGCCGTGTCTCTGGCTACTTTGACTAGTCTTGTGGTTCTTCCAATATAGTGCAATCATTACTGGATTAATTCGTGACCTTGACGCTTCTGCCCTTCGCTTAAGTTCTCTCTCGCGGATGCTCTGCGCGATTACAGTTGTCGTTTGAATCATGTCTGCGAATGTCGCGGGTTTTCCTAACCTCATCATCTCGTCTTTGATTGCATTTGTCAATCCTCCTCGAAACGTGGCCATTAATGCCGTGTCGTCCCATCCGAGCCTAGGTGCGTACTGCTGGAAAGTGGCTCGGTATTCCGGGTATGATTCCTTCATACGGAGCTTCCGGATGATTCTAGTTGCTTCCTCCCGTTTATCTATATTACCGTATATTTCCGTTAGACATCTTTTGTAAACTTCGAAGTCATCGAACATCGCTCTGGTTTAGGGTTTCCAGTTCTTTCTTAAGTTTCCCCTGAAATCTCTAAAGAAGATTTCCATATAGTCGAATGCTGGTCCCTCCAGGTAAAATATAGCGAACGTGACTTTATCCGAGTCGTCTTCGAACATATCCACATTATGTTCAATGTAGATAGTGACCTTGGCTAAGTGTACTTTAAGTTCCGAAGGTTTCCCTCTGAAGATGGGTGGAGTGGCGACCTTGACTAATCTAGTGGTCTTGATTCTGAACTCCGGTGGGTCCTTCATCCTTACGTCGCCGTCGTCATCTTCGTCGTCGGATTCGTTCTTCGTGTCTTGTGGCGTGAGCTTGGGAACTGGTTTTGGAGTTACTGGTCCGGGCGCTTCTGCTTTGATCTGTTTCCCGACTGTACTCCCTTCTCCTTTGGTTGACATGTCGACTGATACCTGTGTTGTGAGGTGCTCAAAGTGTGACGGATCGTTCTTCTGAACTAGCCAATCGGGTTCTGGGTTGACGACTTACTTCTTCCTGCAAAAGATATAAGTCGCTAGATAAGGGTCGATATGTCACTCAATGTATTCCGAACAAGTAGTCACCAGTAATAGGGTTCTATTACTACCTTGAGTTGAGCACAAGGCTCCTATCTACTTGGGCGGAATGCCCTGCCTATATAGTCCCTTGTGCAGACTGGACCCCAAGGACCCCGTGGGACCCTTAGGACCTCCCAGGACCCCCAGGACCTTTTCCGAAGGGTCCAAGGGTCCTGCACGTGACCTAGGGTCTCCTTTCAGGCCTCGCCTGTTGAGCCTATGGTCCACTGGTAACACGTGAGTCGTGACACAGTGCCTAGCCTTCGGCTAGCCCCTGAGGCACGTGCATCACCCGAGCTGGCGAGCCCCTTGGTTACCCCTACGGCTTCGGCCGCTCTCTTCCTGTTTCTCCCGAACGCCCTGCTTCATTGCAGGGGTTCTTCACGTATATAGAGAGCTCTTTCCTTCCTTCTGAGCTCTTTAGTTGTTTATTCTAAGGATTTACCGAAGTCTCTTCTATTTCGCCATGTGACTACTCCCCTCACGTGGCCCGCTAAGCTTCTCCATACTCGGCGCGTCACAATTAATAATTTAATTTGAAGAACTTGAATATTACTTGGAAAAATAAAATTTAAATTAATATTAAAGTTGGAAAAGTAAAAGAAAGAATAAAAATATATAATTAATTTAAAAATTATAATAATAAAATTAAATAATATAATTGAAATTAAAAAGAAACTCGACGAATAATTAAAAGAAAGCGTATAAGAAGAATTAATAATAATATATAAAAATTCTTACTAAAATAGTATTATAGAAAGAAATATTTAAAAAGTTAAAGTAGAAATAAGATTATTATTAAAGAATACGAGATTTCTATTAAAATTCTAAAATTAAATAGTAAAATATAATACATATTTATGAAATATTATATTATATAATTTACTAGTAAATAAAATTAAATTTATATTTAAAGAAGTATATATTAGAATTATTTTAAATATTAATTATATTAAAGTTTTTAAATATATATATTATTTATATATTAGCTCCAAGTTATAACTTATAGAAGTAATTAGTAAAAAACTCTTAAATTACGAAAAAGAATATATATTTATAAAATATAATAAAGAAATTATATATTAGTACTAAATATATATATTTAATTTAGAAAAAGTAAAGTTAGTTAAAATAATAAACTTTAATAAAAAAAAATAAAAAAGTGAATTAGATTTTCAAATTAAGGAAATTAAAAAAGTTCTTTTATAAAGAATTTTAATTTACAACTTTATATTAAATATATTATTTACGAGATAATTAATCGGCCGCTTATTAAAGAAAAGTATCGTTTTATTAATTATAAATATATTATAAAATATAAATAATTTTTTAATCGAGATATTAATTAATATAGTACTATTTATAAAACTTATTATTTTTACAACGATTATATTAAAAGTATAACTAAAGAACGTTTATTATTTCTTTAACTCGATTCGGGAAATTAAGAAGATAAATATATTAAGTAATTAATCGCGAGTAGAAAATAATAAAACTTCTAATAATAATAAAGCTATAAAAGAATTAGAAAGTTTCGAAAAAAAGCGAGAAAGTAAAGATCGAGTCCCGATTACAATATCGCAAGTAGTAGTCGAAAATACGACTAAGGAACTCCGCAAAGTATAAAATTAGAAAGAGTTTATAATATTAGTAAATACTTTAATAAAAAGCATTTTATTAACGATTTAAATAACTAATAGTAATTCTAATAAAAGAGCTATAATTAGTAGTGAAAAAAGGAAGGATTATAATATTAGTAAAAGTACGCGAGTAATAAAAAAAGTAAAAATTTTAATTATAGTTTTTATTATATAATAAATTATTAAATTAAAAATCGAAAGTGAGAAAGTGATTTTTATTATTATAAAAAAAGTTATAAATATTACTATTTCTAAAATATATAAGAAAGCTATTACTAATCTCGAGTATAGTAATAAATAAAAGAAAGTTATTATAAAAGAAATTAAAGTTTTATAAATAAACGGAATTTGAAATAAGGAAATTATATTAAAAGAAATTAATTTAATTTCGATAAAATAAGTTTTTATTATTAAAATAAACTCTAATAGAACTCTCGAGTAATATAAAGCCCGCTTTATAATAAAAAGATTCTCTTAAACGTATAAGTAAAACTATATCGAGATATTTATATTTATTATAAAAATGAATACTTTATAAGTATTTTTTATAATAATTACTATAAAAAATCTCAAGTATAAATAATATAATATAAAGAATACCTTTACTAAAACTACTTTAAAAAAACATATATATTTATTATCTTCGAACGATATACTAATTAAAAGAGAATACTTTTTATAAATACTAAAAAACTTATATAAATTAAAGTAAGTAATATATAATTAAAATATTTTATATAAAAATTACTTTATATTATTAAACTTTTAATAAAGTTTAATCGATTTATATTTATATACTTATAGAATAAGAAGTATTAAATTACTTATTTATATAAACGATATAATTATAATAATTAAAAGTAACTCTGAATTAAATTAATTCTTTAATTCGATAAAAAAGCGATTTTATATTAAGAATTTAAAGAAAATTAGTAAGATCTTAAGTATAAGAGTTACTCGAAATCGTATAATAAAAAAGCTATTTCTAAATTAAGAATAATATTTGAAGAAAATATTATAATAATTAAAACTTTTATTAAACTTAAGTTTTATTAGAAAATTAAAACTTATATTAATATTTAGAAAATATAATAAGCTCGAAAGTACTAAGTTTAATAAAGCTAAAACCGATCGTATTAAATATTAATAAAAAATAGAAAATATAATATTTGCAATAATATATATTAAATTAAATATAACTTTCTATATTAGAAAATTAAGTTAGTAATTATAAAATTTTATAAAATAATATAATAATAAAATAAAAAACTTTAGAAAATACTTATGAATAATAATTAAATAAAAAATTAAATTCGAATTACTAATTATAAAATTAATAAAATTATAAAGCAAATCGAATAAATAATTACTATTTATATTATACTTAAATACTAATTAAATAAATATAAAAAATCGTAAAAATATTTTAGAATATATAATAATACTATATAAAGAATTTGTTTTTTTAAAAAAGTAGAAAATAAAAATTAATAATAATTTTAAGTACGGAATCCGAGTATATAAATATAATAATATATTATAAATAAAAATAATAATTAAAATAAATTCTTAAGAATATAAACTTTTTTAAATATATAAAAAGCGATTTAAATCTTATTAATATAAGAGTAGATAATTAAAGTGCTATTATATTAATTAAGAATTCCTATTTATATAAATAATCGAAGTATATTAATATATATTATTATTATATTCGAAATTTGGAAATTAAAGAATATTTAATAATAATATATATTTTTATAACGAATATAATAGTAAATAAGTTTATAAAGCTATTAAAGAAAACTTTCTTTAAAAAGTTCAAAAGTATTATAAAGTGTATAAATAAAGAAATTATAAGAATTACTTAAATTTTAAAGAATATATTAACGCTTTGTAAATACTTTGAAAAGAAGGATTAA
>VXCB01000300.1:0-12688 GCA_009613015.1 Mollisiaceae sp. DMI_Dod_QoI | reverse complement strand
TTTTTATATAATTCAATTTTAATTAAAAAATTATTTTGAAAATCGATTTTTTTAATTAATATATTAATAGAACTTTTTTTTAATTATAAAAAAATAAAAATTTTTATTTATATATTTTTTTTTAAAAAATTTTTTTTTAATCGAATATAATTATAAAATTTATAATAAGGAAATACTAATTATTATATAATATTTTAAAAAATAAAATTCGAATTTATAAAATATAAAAAAGTTCTAAATTTATATAAATTATAAAAACCTCGAGTATTTTATAATTACTCGAAAATTAATAAAATAATAAATATATTAATTTTTAACTTTTTTTTAATATAATTTCTCGATTATATATATTTTTGAAAAAACGAATATATAAGCGAATTATTATAATATAGTAAATATTACGTATTATAATTATAGCTTATTTATTTAATTATCGTCGTAGTATAAAAGAAATATATTTTCTTATATAATTATAATCGCAACGTAATGTAAACGTTACAAATGGTAGCAACACCTTGAACGTCTATAAGACGATTAGGTTAGGGAACCTTCCATTTTTGGAGCAAATTCCTACCATATCCGTCGAGTAACCGTCGAGAAATCGACGATTTCCCGACACTACGACAAATATAGCAATGCGACCGGGCCAATAACGACACGACGAGAAGTACCAGAAGTCTACATCACCCTCGCACATCAGCTGCAAGCTTTTCGAGAATCGAAACACCGCTCTACCAACAAGACCCAAATCATCGACGACGTAATCGACAAGGTCACATCAGAATACCCTAGACCTGCCACGGTCTTCCCGCAGAGAGAGAACAGGAACCGATCAGCGTCGGGATTAGCACCCTCAAACGGTGCCACCCAAGTACTACAACCATTCCCTGCCAATTAGGCCATCGACAAATCAGCCCTTTAAATAGATATTCGACGATTCGTCGCTTTCGCCGATAAATACTATCCTGAGGCAAGACCGGAGCAGAACGAAGAGGCGTTCGGATCGGGAAGGAACCATCTGGACAATAAGCAAAAATCAATACCAAGAAGCGACGAGACAAAAAAAAAGTCGACAAAAACATGCTGGAACAACCAAACCACGACGGCGAGGCCTCGCCGAGGCAGCTTTTATTGTCATCAAAAATGGCCATCGAGATAGCTGCTTTTATAGCAACGGCCTTCGAGGAAAGGGATAAACGAAGATTAAACCAAAGATCGAAAAACCCGAACGGTGAAAGCTCGAACTCGAGGAACAACCCGAACTTCACACAACTTGAAGGGGCCGGGAACGCTGCAGCAGCAGGTATAGCATAACCGAATCAAATGAACCCCGATGGCGTATTACTATAATAAAACCCGAAAGATATTGGGTTCTTTCAATTAAATTATAACGACGACGGCGATTACTTCTACTAAAATAAAATAACGATTTGGAAAAACATGTACCTTTTCGTCGACGCCTTCCAATTCAACGCGCTTGCGGGACGAGAGAGCATCGTACGATCCAACCTGCAGTCATGTTTGCAAAGTGTTGCCCAAAAATAGTATATTGAAAAAATCGAGGACACGACAAGATTGGCCTTTCGGTTCGCATCGAAAGAAATGCAACTGTAGGCGAAGCATTTACTCGACAGGTTCAAATACTTCGTTTTAATAACGATTACAAAACTAAATGCCGAATTATACTCATTAAACGACTCGTTAAATGGTGTCGAAGGGCAGGGATTCCGAGGTGTAAAGGCCCAACTGTAGCTCACTTGTCTTCCTAGGGCAAGAAGACGAATACAGTACCGTAACCCGCAGTATGAGAATATAAACGAAGAAAGTCGTGAAACCGTAAATAAAGTAATAATCAATAATCGTCAGAATCGCTCAGAGGCACTCTCAATCAGTGGAAGGCACGAATATTCATGAATCAGGGGTATTCTCTTCAATTCGCCACCATCCTCTCTGCTGTGCGTAAGTTAAGCTTTCGAAAGAAGAGAAGTCCCCTTTTATGTACAAACTCCCCCTGGTCCAAACTCCAGGCTAGACTGAAATATGAAGAGAACCATTCCCACAAAAACGCTAGAAATCTACAAAAAGGCAAAATAACTCTGCGCCCCACTACAATGGACGGGATGTGAGGGCCTACGCTGCGATGGTTATGAGACACGCCAAGGCTGCAAACATGGAGAAACTACACCAGCAGCTAGCATACGTGTATAATAATTTGGATAAGGAGTTACGTCCGCTAATCACAGCATCTTATGAAAAAACGTCAATATCAACCTGGCTTAAAAAGCTGGCGTCGAAGCAAAAGTCGTGGCAGGCTATACTGCGAAAACGTGTATAAATAGTAGTGAAGACGAGATCGCTACGATATGATAATAAAAGTAACGATTATAAAGAAAACGCAAAAGTAGCTTTGGCAGCACCTCGCGATTCTAATTTCGAATTTTGCCTTTTCGTTCCCAAATTATAATAGTAACCTAAGCTATAATAATCGAAATTATAGTAAAAGAATAATATTAATTAAAATTAAAAATTAAATTAAAATATATCGAAATCGTTATTACTAACGAAACTCCATTACTTCTTTATTATAGTTTTTATAAAAGAAAAAGAAAAGTAGTAAAATCGCTTCGAAAATAAATTCTTTAAATTAAAATAAAATAAATAAAAATTTAAATAATATAAATAATAAAATAATACGAATTTTATAATATTCGATTATATAAATATATTAAAAGAATATAATGCAAAATATAATAAAAAGTTATAGAAGAATAAATATATTATTATAAAAAAATTTATATTTTTAAACTTTTTTAAAAATAATATTAAATAAAAAAATATTTACTTTTTAATAATATTAAATACAAAATCGTTAATTTATAATAAATATAAAAAAACGTTTTTTTCCAAAATAAAAATATTTAAATATATATATACGAATATATATATACGAATATATATAAAATAAAAACGAAATCGAAAATAAATTTATTTTTAATTTATAATATAAAAATAAAAATTATCGAAGTTTAATTTCATTTCTATTAATTATTAATCGAAAAAATTATATATGTATATATGAAATTAAATATTAAATTTTAAATAAATAGGAAATTAATATTAAATTATATAAATATAAAATATATATATTTACTTATTAATAAAAATTAATTAATTAATTATTTTAAAATAATATATAATAAATTTAAAAGAATTATATTTAAAAAACTAATCGATTTTATAATATTTATTAAATAAGTAACTTTTCTCGTTTTCATTTCGAGAATAATTAATAAAAAAGTTTATTTTAGAAAAGTAATAATTATTATATAAATAATAATTTAATTAAAATTAGGATTTTTATTAAATACGAAGTTTTTATAAATTATAATAATAATTATCGATTACGAAAACTTAATACTTAAATTATAGTTTTATAATAACTTTATTATAATAATAATAATTTTAAATAAATTATTTAAAATCGTTTGAAAAATTATTATTATAATAAAAATTATTATCTTATCGAGATCGAGAGTAATAGTATTCGTAAAATATATATATATATATTTTTTTTAATATATTATATTAATTATAAACTATATAATATAATTAGAATACTAGCTTATTTAATATAGTAATTTAATATTCGTTTTTTAATTTATTACGATTAATTATTTAAAAGTAAACTCTCGCATATATAAAAAAACCTAAATATAATAATTTGATTATTTCCTTTTATCCCACTCCCCCAAACATAGCTGCTATTACGCCCGACTTCCTCTAAACCCTTTCGGCACCCTCTACTCTTATAAAACCCCTATTCTACTATTTGGCTTTGCGGTTCCTACTTTAAACAACTACCCCTTCGCTTTATAATCATTGCCGGTCGTAACTCGTACAAGATCCCGAAAGCCTTTCGCGTGCGTCGAGTAGGGTATAGAAACCCAAATAAGTAAGTGTTAAATCGTCTATAAGTGGAGAAGGAAAGGAGAGGTGGCCTCGGTTGTAATTAAGGCTCTGCTCAAAAGTAGGGCAAGTGAAAACTCTGCTTCGAATGCCCAGAGGAGGTCTCTAGAGCTGCGCCGAGCGCAGCACGCCGCACGCAGCTCCTAGAGCTGGTTATACCTTTATATGCGAAGGGTTCTTGTCTTTGATTCGAGTAGAGAGGCCTTTGTTCCGTGCGATTTATCGTCGTCGTCGTTCGATCTGTCCGGCCACCTAAGCAACCTTCTAGGAACGCACCCTACACCACGGCTCTAACTCGAAATTGACCCAACTTTGTTTTATACTACTCGGGGAGTAGTATAAAGAAACTACACGACGCTGCTTGCGCGTGCACAAGCAGTTGTTGAGTTTCGCCTTTTTTGTATAGTTGGAAGTATGCATCGATCCCGCGAGATAAAATATATTTCTTTAAATTATTATATATAAAAGTAAAAGATTTTATTCTCGATTATATAAACTTTATAAATATTATAAATAATTCCAATATTACGAAAACGATATATTCGAAAATAAAACTCGGTTATTTAAATAGCTTCGATAAAAAGAATACTTATATTAATTTTAAGTATAATATCGAAGTAAAAAATAAAAACGAATTAAAAAATAAATAAAAATAAAATAAATTATAATATTAAAATATATAATATAATTTCGATATTAATAAACTTTAAATTATTTTTGAAATTATTTATAAAAATAAAATATATATTTATAATATCGATTTTATTATAATATTAATTTTATATAATATAATAATATAATATTAAAAGTATTAAATAAATCGGGAATTAATTAATATATTAAAAAAATATATATAAAAATATTATTTATAAAAAAATAAAAAAATAAATTAAATTATAAGAAAATTAAATTATTTGAAATTATTAAAAAAATTAGAAAAGTTAATTATCGATTAAAGCTATTAAATAAAATACGAATTAATTTAATATTTTATATATTATTACTAGAACTAGTACTATAAAATGCATTAACTATTACGTTAAATTTATCGAACGAAAATAAAACGATCGAATACGAAGTACTCGATATTATAAAGTAAGTTATAAAAGAAGACGATTAGTTGCTATATAAAGTACGATAGAAAGAGTATATAGAAAAAAACGATACTTGGGAATTAAAAGAATATTTACGAGGGTCGAGAAACTTACTAGCTAAGTTTCGCTGAAGTTAAAGACGAACGCGTCGTTTAAAGTAAATAAATCGATCTTACGAAAACCTATGGTCGAGGGGGTGGCCGCAGTAGTGCACTCGCGCTCCTCCGCCTCTTTCCTTTTTTTCTTCTTAGTAGCATCCAGCTTATCCAAATATCGCAGACCACGACGAAGCATTTCTTTTCGCTTTTTCTTTAGTAGTTAGCGTTGCTTGCGAAGGCGAAGGAAGGACCTTAGCTATCGCTTCGTCCTTCGCGCTTTCCAACTTCTCCAACTTCTAGTCCACGAAGGCCTACTCGTGAGATCGGGGCATTTCCTAATCCTATCGATTAATTAAAAAGATACCTATATCGCATTTCCTTCTCGCGCGCACGCACTTGGAATAGCGACGGGAGTCACTAGAAAACACGATATAAGTCCGACGTTCGAACTTGCAGTATAAATACATGAAAGCAAAATTTATAATATCGCTAGTTAACTCGATAGTATAAGCAAAATCAAAGCGTTTTTTATTCTTCTTTTCAGTAATGAGTGCTTTTGTAGAACGTGGCCGAGGAGTTATGATAAAAGAAGAAGAAGGCTATAATAGATCACGAGAAATTTCTTTACTATAATTAAGCATAGGGACTACGCTAAGGAGGATGGGGGATAGTATCACGACTCACGTGTGCCAGTGGACCATAAGCTTAACAAGCGAACTAATGGTCGCTTGGCAGGAGATCCTAGGTCACGTGATGGGGTCCAAAGAAAGCGCTAGGACTCCATAGAGACTCTTGGACTCTATTCGAGTTCAGGACTCCAGCCTGCATAAGGAACTATATAAGCAAAGCATGCCGCTTAAATAAATAGGAGCTTTGTACTTAACTTAAAATAGTAATAAAACTTTATTATTAGTAACTACTTATTCAAAATATATTTAAGTAATATATCGATTTTTATTTAACGATTTATATTTTAATATAAAAAGTAAATCGTTAATTTAAAACTCGATTAGTTAATTTAGTAAAACGATTTATTATAATTTTATATAAACTTTCTTTTTTACTTTATTTATTTTTATTTAATAAAAAATTTATAAATATAATTTTAATTATATTAATAATATATTTTTTAATAAATTTATTATTTTTTATTAATTAAAATAAAATTTTTATAATTTTAAATATAAAAATAATTAATTTTCTAAATTTAATTTAAGTAATTTTAATAAAATTAAAAGTTTTTAATATAATATTAAAAAATTTTATAATATTATAATTATATCACGACTCACGTGTGCCAGTGGACCATAGGCTCAACAAGCGGACCAACGGTTGCTTGGTAGGAGATCCTAGGTCACGTGATAAAGTCCAACGGGAGCGCCAGGACTCCATGGGGACTCTTGGACTCCATCCGAGTTTAGGACTCCAATTTGTATAAGGGACTATATAGGCAGGGCATCTTGCCCAAATAGATAGGAGCCTTGTGCTCAACTTAAGATAGTAATAAAATCCTATTACTAGTAACTATTTCTTTAAAATACATTTAAGTAACATATCGACCCTTATTTAGCGACTTATATTTTGGTACAAGAAGTAAGTCGTTAACCTAGAACCCGATTGGCTAGTTTAGTAGAACGATCCGTTACACTTTGAGCACTTTACAATATAGGTATTAGTCGACATGCCACCAAAAGCAAAAGGGAGTGTAGTCGGGAAACAAGTCAAGCTTAAGACACTCGAGCCAGCAACTCCAAAACCAGTTTTTAAACTCACGCCGCAAGATATGAAGAACGAATTCGATAATAAAAACGACGATAGCGATGTAAAAATAAAGGACTTATCGGAATTCCGAATCAAAATCACTAAACTAGTTAAGGTCGCCACTCCATTTATCTTCAAAGGAAAATCCTCGGAACTTAAAGTACACTTAGCCAAGGTTACTATCTACATTAAATATAATGTGAATATGTTTAAGGACGACTCGAATAAAGTTATATTCGCTATATTTTACTTAAAAAAACCGGCATTTGATTATATGGAAATCTTCTTTAAAAATTTCAAGGAAAATGCAAAAAAAGATTAAAAACCTTAAACTAAAGCGATATTCGACGATTTCAAGGTCTATAAGAAATGTTTAATAAAAATATATAGCGATGTGAGCGAATAAGAGAAAGCAACTAAAATCATTTAAAGACTTCGTATAAAGGAGTCGTATCCCGGATATCGAGCCACTTTCCAGCAGTATGCACCAAGGCTTGGGTGGAACGACACGGCATTGATAGCTGCATTTCGAAAAGGACTATTAAATGCAATCAAAGACGAGTTAATAAAACTAAAGAAGCCCGAAACATTCGCAGACTTGATTCGAGTAACGGTAGCGGTTGCGCAAGGCATTCGCGAGAGAGAGCTAGAACGAAAAGCAAAATCATTAAAGTCGCGAGGTAATCTAGTTATAATCGCATCATACTCCAAAAATCGTAAAACCAGTCAAGGTAGTCGAAAGCACGGGAAGGGGAAGCCATAGGGTAAAAAGTAGGCCAAAAAGAAAGAAGGAAGCTGCTACAACTGTGGAAAAGCGAGTCATTGGGCAAAAGAGTGCAAGGCACCCAAAAAGCAAACTGCAGCGATAGCAAAAAAGGTTACGAAGGTATTTAAGGAGAAAAAGGCTGAAGCTGCAAAACCTAAAGAAGCGCTGGAGAAACCACCTATTGAGAAAGATTACCAGAATTAGGAAAAGGAAAATTAGCAATTGGGAGAATCGATCGAACTATTTAAAGAATAGACGAAGATCTCAATTACAAACGAAAAATACGCCAAGTACAAAAGAACTTTAATTGCGGAAATCCAAGGACTAAAAAACGAGACTCGAATTATGCTTAATAAACAGAAAAAAATGTACTACTAATATTAATCACTAGCGTGCAAAGAGGAATATTAGGATTACTATAATAATAAATGCAAGCAGTATAAGATTCACAAAGAAATCGAAGTATATTAGCTAAATTTTTTTTTTTTTTTTTCCTTTTAACGTGCTGTATTAGTTATAAACTATATAGCACGGCTAGTTTACTAGCTTATTTAGAATCTTACGTACAAAATTAATTTCACAATCGATTGCAGCTAGCCCTTTGAGAACAAAATCTCGTAAATAAAGTAAGGAAATAATAAAAGAAATAGTTAAATAGAAACTTTAAATTACTTCTTCGTCCCCTTCTACTCTATCTCTCTCTCTCTCTCTCTCTTCTTCTTCCATTCTTTGATTATGCCAATTTCTTGTACAAATACTAATTTCTTTTAAGAATACTAGTACGTTTGTAATTCCGATTTTTGTATATAGAATTAAAAGTAAAGTTAAATTTCGTACTTTTACTTCTTTTCTAATTCTCTCTAAAAGAACTTTTCTTTCTTCCTTATATTCTTTGCATTCTAATAATAAGTGTTTAGCTATCTCTTCGAGACCGCATTTACATTTATTATTAGGAATTATATTTAGCCTGTGTAAATAAGACTTTAAGTATCCGTAACCTAATTTAAGTTGAAAAAAGAAGCTAGCTAGCTCCCTTCTCGTACTTATAGGTAAAAGCATTTTATTAGCTACTTTCCACGAATAAATATTGCTATACGATTCCTGGGATTTAGACTTTTTTATAGATTCTACTATAGAATAAGTCTCTTGCTTTTTAAGCTTATTTATTTTAATCCCAAGATAAGCAAAGGAGGTTTTATCGGATAAAAAGCAATCTGCTAACGTAGTAGCTAGTTTTGCTAGTTTGTCTACTTCCTCGTTGCCTGCAATATCTGAATGCTCTGGTACCCAAATTATATTAATTATAGCGCCTTTACTAATAACAGTATTAGCGGCTACAACTGCTTTAATTTGCTGATTTTGCCCAGGTTTATCCGAGAGGGTTTTCAGTTTTAGAATACTAACTTGATTATCCGTAAAAATATTGAAAACCTCTCCCTCTTCTACTGTTTCGCTAGCATATTCTAAAGCCTTAGATACAGCCTTTAATTCGCCATTATATACTATAGAAGTATCGCTTATATTCCATTTCTCCTTATAAATAGGGGTTTTTGGAATATAACTAGTTCTATAATTATAAATAGTAAACCCGAGGCCGATTCCGAGTCCTTGAAGCATTTGAGAGCCGTTTATATAAATAGAAATAGTTTTTGAATTACAAATACTTTCCAAGTATTTTAAATGTAATTTAGCTTCTTTTATTTTAGTCTTATTTGAAATTCTAATATTATAAGGCATTGTATCCCAAGGAGTGAAATAAAAGTGCTTTATAGATTCTAAGTTACTAAAGTTTACCAAATAGTAAATAGACTTTACTAAACTTTCGAATTGAATTTTAGACTTATTATTCGTTCGATTTGCTTGAAAATTTAAATTTAGACTACTAGTATCACTATTGAAGTCTAGTTCAATTTTCTCGCTAATCGTACGAATAGCTCTCTCAAACTCCACTCGTATAGGGTGGTTTAAACTAAGTTTCAAGGCTCGGAACGCGTAGCGTCTTTTACTATAGTTTAGCCGAACTATCGGTGGGGGCAAAGCTGATTCTAGTTCCATTAGTATTATAGGAGCTGTTTTGAAGATTTCTAAAATCTTACGTAAAGCTAGATTTTGAATAGCTTGCAATAGTCTAATTTGAGATTTGTTTACTTTATCCCACCATAGAATGGAACCATAGTCGGCTACACTAGTAACGTAGGCTAAATATAATTATCTAATTGCAAATAGGGAGAGTCCTTTTGATATATTCGAGAGACGATTTAATCGATAAAAAGTTTGCTTTACTAAGGAAGTCCTAATTACTATATATTCTTTGAATTTTAACTTCGAGTTAAAATGAATTCCAAGCTATCGAACTAACTTACTAGGAGCTAATATAGCTCCATTTGGTAAGTTTAAATTAGGAGATTGCTTTCCACTATTAAAGTGAATAAGTTCGGTTTTTTCAATATCGAACTTAATTACATACTCTTTACCTAATTCGATTATATCTTTAGCTTCTCTCTCTAAGATTTTTATATTATTTTTAAAACTCTTAGAAGAGGCTGTAAGTGATATATCATCCATATAGGAGAGGCATTTAATGGAATTCGATTTGAATAAGTCTCGAATATAAATTAAAAACAAAATAAGCGAAATAGGACTTCCTTGGGGTATACTAGTATTTATCGAACTAAACTCTTCGGTATTATTATCGAAGGCTAGTCTTAGTACCCGATCTTCTAAAAATGATGAAATCCAGTAAATTAGACTAATTAGTAGTTTCAAATTTGTTAAAATTTGAATTAGTCGATTCTTGGAAACGTGATCAAAAGCTCTTTTTACATCAAGGAGGAGAGTGCTAGTTTTCAGCTTATTTGCCTTATTTAACTCTACTTCGTTCTTTAGAAGTAAAGCTGCGTTAATAGCTGATTTATATAGTCTACTTCCTATTTGTAAAGGGTGTAGTAGGCTAGTAGTTTTAGCTAAATAACTAAGGCGCTTAGCTAATATTCTTTCCGAGACTTTACTTAAGCAATTAAGTAGTAATATTACTTTATAAGCTTTCGGCTGGGAATAGTTTGGTTTTTTGGGTTTTTTAAGAATAAAGCCGATTGCTTGTTTCCAAACTTTAGAGTAATAGCCCTGATTTATAAGTATTGAATATACTATATAAAATACGTTTGGAATAGCTAAATAAGCTTGCACTATTATCTCTTACGTAATCAAGTCTGGTCCAAGGGTTTTACCCTTGATTTTAGAAGTACAAGCCTTATCTAGTTCAATTCTAGATAATTTAGGCCATTTCCACTCTAGGCTAGCTTGGTAATTATTCAAATTTACCGGTGTAGATTCTAGAGGAGGTGGAAATAGTATATTTCTAAAAACATTACACTTGTTTTGGAAAACCGATTTATATTCATTAGTCTCAATATTATAAATACTAGGTATAGGTTGTATACTAGTATTTTTAGTATAAGATATAGTTTTATAAATCGATTACTCGTTTTCTTTTTCTAAAAATTGATTCCAATACTTTAGCTTTTCTATTTTAATAAAATTAAAATATAAGTTTTTAATATTTGAAAGCTCTTTTTTGAAAAGAACGTAGTTTGAGGCTTTGTTTTTACGGTAAAACTTTTGCATAGTTTTACGTAAGCTTTTCAAGTTCTCATTCCACTAAGGTTTCGCGTTTAGTATTCTAATAGATTTTGGTATACTAGTATTCGCCGCGTTTACGATTTTATTCGTAAAATCCTCTACTAATTTATTTAGCTTTTGATTTATATACGTAGAATTAGGGTTTATATATAGAAAATTAGTAGAGTTATACTTTAAATTTTTTTTAAATAAATCCCAATTTGCTTTTTTTATATTAAATCTTAGAGTAGAGTTAGATATATTATAATTAATAGAATAATTATTAGATAAAATCGTAAATAAAACCCCAAAGTAATCTGAATCTAAGTTTGGCAGTACTTGCTAGTCTTGGACTTTATTTACTATTCCTTGATTTGCAAACGTTAAATCGATTACAAACGGACTAATTATATGCGATTTATAGAACGTGCTTTCCCCCGGCGTATTTAGTAGATTTAAAGAGTATTTGTTTATAATATTTATTAAATAGTTTGAATTAGCGCTTTGTGGCGCTAAGGGGTCCCACCACGGGTGATGCGTATTGAAATCACCTAATATAATAGTATTTGCAGCTAGTACTTCGGGTAATAAATTATTCCTTTGTATTATAGCTATACTATTTGGGATATTAGGGTGAGTTGCATTATAAATATTAATTAATTAAGTATTAAAATCAATTAAATCTATAATTACGCAATTAGGATCTTGTGGTGAAATAGACGCTAAGTTAGCTCTAAAATTACGAGAAACGTAAAATAGAGTTCTAGGTTTAAAGGTTCCGTAATTTGGGAGAATTTGAGTAAAACTAAAGTGATTAATCGAACGATAATTATTATTCGAGTTTATAACCCAAGGCTCTTGAATTGCTAATATACTAATATTTAGCTCTATAGTCGTTTATAGAACGTGCTCAATCGTACTAGCGTTTCGGTTTACATTAATTTGTAATATTTTATTACTTATTAATAATAGAAGTAGTAGTCTTATTTTTAATTACTAAATAAATCTCACAAAGCTTTGAATTAGCTAAGTGAGTCGTACTAGCGCAATTAGTGCATTTCATAGATAAATGAGAGCATTTTTCGCCTTTCTTCTTGCAAATAAGATAGTAATAATTATTTAGTTTATGATTTTCAGCGCATAAAATACATTTTAGCTCTCTTTTACAAAAGAGTTCTGAGTGTCCAAACCCTGCGCATTTATTGCATTGCGTAGTACTAAGTGTAGCTATGAATTTAACTACTTTAGTAGAGATACTAGCTATATAAAGTCTATTTTTAATAGCTTTATTAGCTTGTTCCTCGGTAGGGAAGGCTACTACTATTGTACCCGTAGAAACTAGGCCTGAGTTACGATTTTCCTTGGACGTAATCCAGTAAGGGCGT